>DWAO01001083.1:0-20659 GCA_018230605.1 Heliconius congener | reverse complement strand
ATATATATATATATATATATATATATATATTAAAAGGTCACTCACGTTACTAAAATTGTGTTCAATTATTGTCTAAATAACAAGCTTCCGTCTCTATTTCATGTCATTGCTCTCCATTTTTCAGTGTTTTATGCAAGTCATATTTATAAGTCGTATTTAACACTAGAATAACCAAAAAAAAAAGAAAAAGGGTAACCTTAAAATAGGTTTCGTTTGGTATTTTCCAAATCAGTAAATATTAGACTTATAGTCCAAAATTTACTATTAACTTATATCAATTTTCAAAGTCTTGTAAGACAAAAAGTAACATTGGGTACCATTTCCTAGTGGTCATGGATTCTAAATGAGCGTTAGATAAAAAAAAATGTCTTGGTATTCCCTGTTATATTCCCCTTCTCAATATTTAATGTTGTTTTCTTATATTGTTATAAAAATAACTAAAAAATAAAAAAAAAATACAATAAAACACCAGTAACAAGTGATTTCGTTGTTGTTTTTTTTTCTTCTTTATATAATTTAACATATAGGGATGTAATCTACATTCTCGAACGCATAATAATCAATGCAAATGCGAACTAAAGTTGTTAAAGAAAAAATCCCACGACACTTACGCACTGTTTAAGAAGGGCAAATATGGTCGTGATTGAAATCATACTTGACCTGCGCAAAACCACACGTCTGCCGTGACCGAGCAGACAAACACACACACAAAAAGACTAACGACGGGCCTTGTTTGACATTATCTGTGTACTTAACGAGCTCACTGAGTAAATACACGCATCGCCACAATAGCAAAGCGTGTGCAATAGTAATCGTTTGTGCATTATTAATCTATTTAATTATCAAGTATTTATTTTTGTCTGTCAGCATAATCCCTATAAGAACCTAGTGTTAATGAACTCAATTCCAATATTTTTCTTCACGCTGTATCCCGCTTATAGCAGAGTGGACAGAGGGAACCTAGTTTTACTACACTCCGTTCCCCATTTTCCGCCGGATGAGGTATTGCGTGTTGAATGGCGGAACTGAACGCCACGTTTTGCTTTTTTATAAATAAGGAAGTGAAAATATTGCGTACTTATTGTTTAATTAATAGTCAGACATTGCTTGTACCACAGACCGACAGTGGGTTGTATGGTTGTTAATAGTCGATTTAGATGTTTTATTAGAAAATAATTTAAATGATCAATTCGGGACTTTGAGATCACTTCTAAATATGATTTTTCTATTAGTCCTTAAACATATACAACACATTATGGCTAAAATAATGTTCAATTTGTAAAAATTAATATTCGAAAAGGGGATACATAATACTTTAGTTGGGTACTAGTACTAGCTATTCAGTCACTTTGCACATATTCGTATTAGTAAACTTTGTAACCTTTTGGACTGAAATTTCTATTACACATTTATTAACAACATCGCAAACAATTTTTTTTTATATTATTTATATCATTCATGTTTAAGATGTCAAATATCGTCATTTCACATTTATAGTCTTACATATCTTAGTACAAAACAGTACACAGAGCATTCTAATGATAAATTATAAAAATATATACCGACAAATGACACAGCTATCGCTAGATGAAGGCAACGCTTCATAATTCTCTTTTTAGTATAGATTACACACGGTATGCCCATGTCGGACAGCGGTAACATCACTCAGTTGTCGCATTACAACCGTTTATCATACTTGAGTCTATCTCAGAAAACTAAATTAAGTGAGAGTCGTTTAGTTTTACTTTGTAATTATTGCGTGTCGTGTTTTCTTATCTCACAATTAAACAAATACCGCTGGTGTCAGCGCCTCCACAGTTTTTGCTGATCCGATGGCATTCTCTTGCTGGACGAACTACTTGGAGATTTATTATTTTTAGAAATTACAAGATGTGTATATGTATATATTCTAAGCTAAGTTTTATGACTTAATTTATTATTTTAATCAAAATCATACGTAAATTATTATATTATATTATTTTTTCTAGAATAGTTTATACGTTGGCATCCATTTTACGATGAATTCATTGAAATCACCAAATAGAGAGCCAGACAGTTCAACTGTGGCAATTATCTAAAACAATTGCAACGACCTTTCGCTATTTAGATTAATACAGCTTGATGCATAGTTTTCTTAGCGACATAAGTCGTTCCGCAAAATGGCCGCTCTCAAATCTATGACAGGAAGTGTACGCATGCCTTTAACCAGAGGTGGCCAAGTACGCCAGTTTTTACACTTACCTACTTAGGTCTAATATATTAAAAATGTATTATTATGTTGACGTATTATAAATACTTTTAATTGATTTTGTTATATTGTTTTATGTCTTTGATATTAAAATAAATACATTTCTGATTAAAAATATTATTAGAAGACTATTTAGACTTCCTGAATCTAAAATAAAGCTTATTTTAGATTTAAGGAAGGAATTCATTGAGATGAGCTTTATTTTAGATTTTCTTTTCCAAAATCATCTGTGTATAAAAACACAAAGAGTTATTATGATAGAAATATTCCATTGGAAATTTATAGTATCCATTACAAATGAAATTAAATAAGTTTGTATTAATGTCAATGGAAAATAAGCAGCAGTTTCAGTATTTCCCCGTTGGTAACTCCTGATCGTGACGTAGCCGTTCCGGCTGAATGTTATCAACAAATACTGTAATTAAATCCATTTAATAATATCTAGCTATTATAATGCCTTATAAGGATTTATTTAGGAAAACTGATCTTACTATTTTCTCAATACAACACATTATGGTTAAAAAATAAATAAGCAAACTAAAGGTTCTCTAAAGGTTTACGGTACTTTCGCTTTGAAAAATTATTAATTACATTCAACATTTTCAAATTAAATGTCGCAAAATTTCACCTAAATATTGGTCATTGTCATTATTTTTATACAGAGCTTTAATATTTAAGATGTAAATTAGACTACGACCGTATATAAAACAATATTTACAATTTAAACCTTGAGGGTTCACATTAATAGGGACAGGCGATAATCACTTTACTCTTTTCTTGACAGCTAAGAATAAATTATATTCATTCGGTGTTATAATATTTTTCATGGACCTGATGTTGAGAGTCATATTTTTTTGGAAAATGGTCTCAAATTATTTTTTTAAGGTCAGATTTAGTCAATATTCTGTTTAAGCAAAATAAGCGTTCCAGCAAAATTTGTTTAAATGTATTATTTATAAAATATGCGCGTTTAATACAAATTTAAAAAACAATTATTTAGTGTAAATATCAGATTATTGCTTTTAAAAGAAGAAGAAGTCAAAGAGAAACTCAAAGAAAAAAAAAAACTTGTGCCGAATTCCAGTATCAGTCAGCACAGAAGACTACAAGGAGTACGTTAGTTAACTTTCTTCCAGCATCGGGTCAACCTTTTTTGGCTTGTAAAATTTTGCTATTATGATATTCAGTATCAATGAAATATTTTAATGTAGAAGATATATAGTTCAAAGTCACTAATGGGTACGTATTTTGCATTTTTTATAACTACAACATGCTTTTCTATCTATATTAGGTATACCTCGTATCTCAAAAACGCTTGATAAAAAAGTACACGACGGCGTAAAATATTTCCAAAGACTAAGTCATAATTTTTATCTTTAAAGATATCATGCAATTTGCAAATATGCTAGAGTTAACTTGTATATTTATTTTTAATTAAATTAGTCTCTTGTATCAAATTTTAAATTATTTACTTTTCAAGATATCTCTGGAATATATCTATTTAAAAATCTTTGAAAGATAACATAAACATCGTTTACCTTTTTCTTAATCTTTCTTTGTGAATAATAATATATAAAAAAGTAATTGAATAAGATTCAAAGAAATTAAGCGACATTTATAAAACACATAAGTATATCAATACAATAATAAAAAACTATATATTTTTACTTTTATTAATTATTATTATTTAGTGCTGAATTTATTATATTAATTTAATTTACAAAAGTAAATATGCATACTTTATTTAGGTCAAGCGCCGGATACATATGCATTCTCAAGAGAGCGATTGAACCTTTCTCACGGCATCAAGCGACCTGCAGGGTCCTATGATTCACAACGAAGTAAAAAATAATAATTTTGCTCTCGATAAATATATGTACGTACGCTGGTAGCTCTGCTAATTCGTTACAGCTCTTGGCTCTTCATTTCAACACTGACTCATCTCGTACGTAATATAAGACCATGTTAATTTGAAAGGACCGGGTAGACAAAGGGATAATGTAAATTAAGGTTTAACGGTAACATTAATCAAAACACGATTTTTACGTTCCGGTGGTTTTGATTTTGATGTGTTTAAGGTAATTTTCCAAGGTGTGTAAATTAACAAATTTGTTTTATTAAGAAAAATAAAAATTTAGTAATAAATAATATTTTTTGAGATAAATTTGATTTACATCTGTATAGAGCAGCATAATTTTGTAATATATAAAATGTAAAAGATACAATAACTTGTCTTTAAACTTTTAAAACGTCATAAAGCCGAGACATATCGTTTTATTATAGAAACTTTTTTTTGTTTCACGCTGTATCCTACACATAGCAGAATAGACATGGGGGAACATGGGAATCTAGTGTTGAGACAATCTGTCCCCATTATGGCACTTCCATTCCCAACTTTCCGCCGAATTCTAGAGGCATTACGTGTTGAGTTGCGGAACTCAACGCCGCGCTTTGCCTTGTTACCAGAGCAACGAAATGAAAAAAAAATATTTTCTCGAGTCGAGGAATCAAACCCACAACCTATCACGTTTACAGTCACACGTTTGTCCTAAATCTTTCTAATTACTCTAGTTGTTAAACCAAAAATAGATAATTTATAACTGTCGTGACATGAAGATTGTTTATTTTAAATTCAACATAAAGAAAAAAAATATTTCAACAAGGTTAATTTATATTAGTATAAATTTGCAACATCAATGTTTGAACTTAAATCTCGATAGTAGTCGAATAAATGTATGTAATTAATTTTATTTGTGGTGCATAGTTAGTTACATCATTTGAAATCTCTCACGTCGTCGTCGATTAAGATGCGAGTCGCGTTCTGGCGCTTGCCGTGTCTTCCGATTGAAAACTTTCTTCCAATGGTGAACAAGAAAATATTATTGTCCTGAGGTTATTAATTTTATAATGTTTTTGAACTACGTCTCGTACTTTTCTATTATTTCTTTTTTTATTATGTGAAGATATTTTCGCGTTTAGATGTTTTATAAATTATAATATATAATTGTGTAGTAAAATTTTTGCATTTGGGTTTCCGCTCGTACCAGATTATATGCAACATTTTAAATAGAGAATACTTCTCTCTTTAAAGTGATGCAAGACAATCCGCAGTCAACTCGATTTAAAGACAGTGCATGTTGAGTGGCGGAACCTATCGCCGCGCTTTGCCTTGCCAGAGAGGGGAGATGAAAATGATTAATTTCTCCAAGGAACGGGGATGAACTGACCTCCAACGCTTATAGTTTGTTGAGATGTTGTTCAATGATCGCCCAACTATTTATTTCCATATTTTAGGTCAACTAGTATATTTAGTGTTTTTATAACTTTTTTTTACAATTATAATGTATTATTTTTACAACGGATAGGTTTCATAAAAAAAAATTTCCCTGTTCCCTCTTACACTTTATATCATGTATATATAAGTTTTTTTGTATATTTGTTCTTGAATTTTTATTTTCTTAATTTATGATTAATTTCCTTGTAACCATTATTCCAAGAAATATTGATATTATAAAATAAAAAAATATTAAAATTTTCAATTCAATATGTATCTTTAAGAAAAATGTCATGCAATGTACGTCATTAAACCGCAAAGCTCATAAAAAATAATTAAAGTTCTTGATTTTTACAAGAGTACACAACTCTTGATAGAGATTAGACTAGAATATATGTATAATGACAAAAAAAATTATTCTCAGTTCATTAAAGCTAATACGAAAAGTGATAAGTTTTCTATAAATTTATTTTCATTATTCAATTTGCTTGCAATTAGATCAGAAAGTTCAATATAAGTTCTACTACTACTTACTACTACTATAATAGTTCAATATATTCAATTCCTAGTTAAATTTAAATAAAAGTTATGACTTTGATATATTTTTACAGTATATGGTATTAAAAAAACAATATTCCTCAAATATACCGGCACACCTTCAATATTTATTTATTATTATATCTATATAATCAATAAAATTCCGTGGTGTACGTAACGTGGTCATCGGTCGATCGTTCGTATGATGTCCACAGCAACACATCCTCCTCCATCAAGGATCTCTACAATTACCATTTATATGATTCTACAAAAACAAAGTACATTTATTTGAAGTAAAAAATTATATTGCTCATCAGTCTACTAATGAGACCGTCGGCCGTAACGCGACGATGATGGGTTCGATCCCCACTCGAGGAAGTGAATTATTATTTATTAACAATTTAATTTTTTCGCTTTGGCACTAAGGCAAAAATCCGGCGTTGATTTCCGCCACTCAAAACATAATGCCTAGCAAAATTCGGTGGAATACGAAAAGGAGTGTCTTAACACTAAATTCTCTCTCCCTACCTTTCTATTTATGAGATACAGCGTGAAGCCGACAAAATTTTGCCAATTCTTGAATGGTACGAAAGTGATTCACAAACATACATCCGAGTTACAAAAAAGATGAGTAATTTGAGTAATACAATTGCGAATATTTACATTTCTATATTCAATGACATAAAGTTCAATGTTACGTCGCGAATATGTCTTTAGAGTTTTATTTTTTTTAATTCACAGTGATAAGTATAGAGGTTTAAGTGATTAGATTTTAATGTAATTGTAAATGAATTAGGTTCCTAGAATTTGTCAAAGCTAAATCAACGATTTTTAAACAAAAATTAGATACTTGCAACCCGGTTAATGAGAGAAGAACAATACGAGATGTAATGATAATGATGCGGTGATTCATGGGAAATTACGTGTGACTCAGTTTGTAAATATTTACATATTGTAATATGTTATATGGTAGATTTTCACCATGATTTAATGATGTCAGTATAGATGTCAGATGTATGGCGAATGGCTTACTTAATTTAGTAACTCGCTAATATGAATCATCAGTTGCGAATATTTTAAATGTAATATTTGATTAGTGAGTGGCGTACGGGTGCTCCTTGTTTCGTAATCTGTGTAAACATTCGAATGTGATCATAGATTTATTATTTTATATTATCTATATTTTATAGATATGATAAGTGTATGTAATTCTTTAGCCTACTTTTAGTTATATGTGAGAGAGGTTTAAATGCAATATATAGTTTATGGTTAATTAAATATAAATTAGCTTCACGCTGTATTCCGCGTACAGTAGGATAGGCAGAGGGAACCTAGTGATAAGACCCTCCGTTCCCCACTTTCCACCGAGTTCTGGAGGCATTGAATTAGCGTGTTGAGTGGCGGAACTCAGCGCCGCGCTTTGCCTCGACACCAGAGCAAAAAAATATAAATGTAAATAAATATTTCATTTCCTCGAGTGAGGATCGAGGATCACAACTAGTCGATTTTACAGTTACACTTTGTGCCCCTGCGCCACGACTGGCCTCATTTTTTCTAAAAATTATATGGTTGATTTATATTTAAAATCTTTAAGTGAATTGTATTAGACTGTCACAATACAATTCACTTCGCCAATATCGCATATATTTTTTAATCAAACATTAGACTGAATGATAAATTGATAGAATAAAACATGTTCATGAGATAAAACTAAAACATATCAGCAACCTCTCTAACCCGGGCTTCACTCTATAATTTAAACAACATCAATAAATAAGCAATAAAGCACAAATATCACTTCACAGGCGATAAAGCTATTTATAACCTACTTTGTAAAGGTTGAAACAAAAAACTTGTTCTACATCTAACATATTAGCAACCCTAATTGGGCTTCCATTTAACATGATACCTTTTTACCAGTCTACAACTTCTTAACTTTGTTAAAGATATGTATTGTCTAAAATCATTTCGTTTAAGATAAAAACGTTAAGCTGCTAAGGGCTTTTCCATAGAAGCGTGGACTTAGCGTTTTTTTAGTTACGGATTAGTAGCCAATTTTTTATACAAATAATATCCATATTGTTCTCAAGCTCGAGTGTAGATAATGTTGGTCATTTACACGGATTGTGGAGAGTGATTTAGACAAATAAATTCCAAAGGATTTCTTCCCATACCCGTAGTCGGGGTTTGTTTAGACGGCGTTAATTGTTTCGTAATCTGTTATCGTGCGACCATGACACCAGAGCCTCTATATTTACTTATAGTTTGCGGGATAAATTACATATAGGTTGTTTTGTTAGGCTGCCGTGTCCTTTCTTCGTGTTTTGTTTGCATCGCTTGACACGGTGGTCCAATTATTATGATATTTTAGGTCGTTTGTGAAGGTTTAATGTTCATCGTTCAAAAAATATATATTGTAGGTATTTTTTTTTTGTTTATAGTGTAGTTTTATTTTAAAATGTATTAATTATCTACAAAAATTTTATAAATTATTACTCTATGCAAAGATGTTGTTAATAATACTTTACATAAAATAATTATTAAATTAATATTATTTTTTCTTTTCATGTCAACTTTATGAAAATTTATAATTTAATTAACATATTGAGTAAAAATATACAAAAACCTTTTTATCCATTTTGAAACTTCGTTTTTCTTAAACGAATTTTGCAACTACAAAAATCGAATGCTTCACTAATTTGAGAGAATTATAATTCAAACGGTTCCGAAAGTGAACGCCGCCGGAAGGTAAGGTGATATTATAACTACCTATAACATGCTTTATTTGTGGCAGACAATCGTTGTAGACAATTTAATGATTTACAGATTCGTATCAAATTACCCTAGTTTATTTTATTTGGGAATTTAGTATAGTTCTGTGACTGAAACATAACAATGTAATTCAGTATAATTGTGTATAGAATTATAGATACTTATATTAATACTTATATTAAATATATAAAAAGAAAAAAATACTTATATTAAAAAAGCCAGTCGTGGCAACGGCATGAAGTGTGACTGTAAAACCGGCTGGTTGTAGGTTCGATCCCCACTCGAAGAAATGTAATATTTAGTTAAATTTATATTTCCGTTTCTTCGCTCTGGTATCGAGACTTAGCGCGGCATTGAGTTCTGCCACTGGCAATTCGACAGAAAGTGGGCAACGGAGTGTAGCACATTAGGTTCCCTCTGCCTACTCTGCTGTGTGCGAAATACAGCGTGAAGCTGATTTCATGATATTAAAAATAATAGTTTCATACTGACGTAGTTGTGGTACATAATACGAGTATGTTACCGATTGAATTTCAAGCACCATATCTTCGACACCGACTCAGGAAAACAAGTAAATATAGCAAAGAGTCTAGTTTGGAGATCACGCCAGGCTTAGTTAGACCAAAAGTAGAGCATAATTTTAAAGCGGAAAACAAGAAGCAGTAAATAAAAAAAAAACAAAATAACATAAACACCTCACTATACGTTTAATATATATATATATATATATATATATATATATATATATATATATAAAACCTTATAACTAATGTGTTATCACTTAATTAATTCACTACAAATAGACCATCAAAATGAGAATTGCAAGAGGACGCGTCAGACGGACCGTTTCAGAATTAATTGGGCATAATTAATATAGCGTCTAAAACAAACTCCACCCAACTCCCGAGCAAACTTGTGTTGTGTTCAAACGTTTTATTTGTTATACCTCAGCTAACACAACATTGGAAGTTGGTTAAGGAAAAATCAAATGGGGTTGTATGTTTTGGCCGTTAAAGCTCAATTTAGCTTGTAAATTAGTTATTCGCTCGCATTATATGGTTTATCGTGGTGTGTATCTAAGGCTTTTTTGTTACAACATTCCGAACAAAGCGCGAGTTGTAAAGAGCACCCGACGATACCACCCATTCATAAGGACAGTGGTGACCTATTGAGAATATCATTTATCATATAATAATAAGGATATTCCATATATTGGAATATATAATTGTATTGATGTACTAATTTCACGTATAGCAGTAATACTAAATAATATGTTTAATTATTACCTTCAAAATAAATGTATTATAACGTTGATTTAACATGGTTTTAATATTTTATGTAATGTAATTATTTTAAAATATATATCCGATACTAAACCGCGTGTTCTCAACAAAATTACAGACCTATTTTAATTAGTAAAATTATAATTTAGGAGCCATAAACTAAGATGTCATAATTAATTTTATTGCAACAAAGACATAAAACGGCTACAAAATTAGCAATATAATTTATTTGTGACGATGTTAAATCATTTTAATTTATGCTAATCCATGTTTTGATATCGTACGGGCCACACGCGGTTGCGGGCTCATGTAAAATGGACTTTGGGCTCGAAGCTGGTCCTTTTGTTAGTGTTGGCCTTGAAGGTTGGATTTACGAGCACCTTCCTCTCATAATGAGCGTCAGCACTACTATTAACACCTTGAACTCAATGAAGATGTTCAGTGCACCTTAAAATAAAAAGTTGTCTATTGTGTCCAAAAACAATGGACGCGGTTGACATTTGCTCAGGCAGTCTTCATGCTGAGATATATTTTTTATCTATGCAAATTTACTGAAATCATGCTGAAAATTATTCAAATATACGTAATGAAAGTTAAAGAAAGAAGAATAATCGAAAAAGAAAAAGAATAAAAACAAGAACTACTCATATTAATATTGGAATTGGATTGGATTATATTCATTTCCTCTCTGGTAGCAAGACAAAGCGCCGCTCAAATCTCAATGTCTCGAAAATTGTTTGTAAAATGAGGAACGGAGAGCCTTAATACTTCCCTTCCCTCCCTGCGCTTATCCTGCTATATGCAGAAGGCATAAACCTAACATATTATAAAAGCTAAAAGTAACTTATATTTTAATAATTTAAAGTGTTATTAATAAGTAATTTATTTATTTTCTTAATACAAAAGAAAATATTTAAATAAGATTGTACCATATTTTTCTTTTCATTTACAAAAAAAAACACAAACGCTGTCTCGAAGCGTATAATTAGCAAACAGCAAGTTTGGTCACCGAACGCAACACAACGCCTCCCTTGACACCTTTTCAATAAATCCACTGTCAAAAAGTCATTTATGATTTTTAAAAGATTTCAAAATCCTACAGAAAGGGAAAAAAATAACAATTTATGACCACTTCACCCCCGCTGTAACCATTCAAAACCCAATAATTGTAGATTCTTTTACAGTAGTGTCCCGTTTATTTTGTATAGCCGATGAAGGCACCAGCGGGGGAAAAAACACATTCAACCAAAATCAGAGGCGCCTTTAATCACCGCTATTGAGATCTATCGCGGGATCAAAGCGAATGCGGCGCCACGACGAAATCGCATCTATAAATATTTTGATAAGGACCAATTTACCATTCGACACGGTCACGCTCGTTCACCTTTTTTGCGGGCAGCGGATGCTCGTGTCAAACGCTTTATTATTTTGAGTTTGTTTTGAAAATTCTTTTATTTGATGCATTATTTGCTGTTTCCTTTGTTACAGTTGTTCATCTGCCTATATCGGTGGGCGATTTGTTGGTGCTAGGGGGTTGGGGCTGGATTCTTCATGCAATAATTTAGATGTCAAATAGGGATGTTTTTATGAATTGACTGGAAGCGGATCATTTTAATGTTATTTATGACTTTGACGACCTTAGGGCGTGTTGTGTGAAAGAATTTGCGGCGGCTTTGATGCCAACCGTGGGGACTCGTTGGTGGTATTTCCGTTAAAGTAACTATATAGCATGTTTTACAAGCGTCATGTACTCGTGTACTAAACAAATTTGTAATAATATTACTGCTGCTTTCTTTTAATATAGTACTTATCTAAATGTATGTGAAATGGAATGTATATTTTTTTGTTCCAAGATCAGAAATCAAATGCTGGTCATATAAATAATAAGGAATTATTATAATTATATATAAACAACGACTATCACATGATTGATATTATATAAATATTTGTAAATAACATTAAAAATAGAGGCTATTCGTGGCGCGGGGGCACAAAGTGTGACTGTAAAAACGACTGGTGGGTTCGATCCCAACTCGAGGAGATGAAATATTTATTGATTTTTTTATTATTTATATTCGCTCTGCTGTCACGCGGCGTTGAGTTCCGCTACTCATCATGAAATGCCTCCAGAATCCGGCGGAAAGTGGGGAACAGAGTGTCTTAACACTAGGTTCCCTCTGCCTTTCCTGCTGTGTGTGGGATACAGTGTGAAGCTGGCAATTAGAGAAAATTGAACTTACGTAGCATAGCAACAAGTCGTAGCACGAGCTTCTATTTGGTTCATCTTCTGACAGAGCAAAAGACTTCAACGACTTATGCTAAAAGGATTGTAAACAACTACACGCTACATAAATATAATTACATACCAGATAAATATAATTTAGTAGTAGACACTATTATATATACACATATAAAAATTCAAAATACAAAAATTAAAATATTTTGTTTCCTCGGGGAATTGAACCCACTATCTAGTCTGGTGTCTCTTATTTTTTTTAACCTAAATTAATCAATTACGAATTATGTATGCAAAAAGTAATTCTAGTCAGCACGTCAGTGTAAAACTAAAAACAATTACTAATAATGAAAGAGTCGAAAACTAAAAATATATATTATTATTTACTATTACATTATTATATTTTAGTATATATTGACATAATATTTATTATACAGTCTTTCGCATTTTGTGAATCCACGGATTCATCACCGTAGTGTCCATCCCGCCGAATTCTTGAGGCCTTGCGTGTTGAGTGGCGGAACACAACGCCGTGCTTTGCTTTGTCAGTTTATTTGTTTGTTTATCGCCAGAGCGAAGACATGAAAACCTCGAATAGCAATGGAATGTTGTCACGCTTACAGTCGCACGCTTTTGCCCCTGAACCACGACGGTACGCGCGGCCTTCTTATTTCATAAAATAATTTATTGTATATTGTGTCTAAAATTAAATAAAATAAAATGTAATTAAATTATATTTTTGAATCAAATAATGAGTTCTTCCTCACGTGCCACTTTTATCTCACTAAAATACCTATAATGTTAAAATTAATGATAACAATTACCAAAATTATACGTCTAATTAACTCATGTAAGAAAACAAGTGGACAACCGCGCCAGAATCTGTAAGATGTTTCATTGAATCGTTTCTTCTGCTGCCTTAAGATTGTCGTACACTTTACTACTAATGTGTCTAACGGCATATGTATATATGTTCATATATTTTTAACTTCACACTCGCGTATCCCGTACGTAGCAGATTAGGCAGTGGGAACCTGGGAACCTGTTGAGTGGCGGAACTCGACGCTGCGCTTGTTGGTTCATACTAAGCACTAAGTATATAAATTAATTAAAAAATCAATTATAACTCAAAATTATTATAATTTACTATGTAAGTGCCGTTCGTAGCAAATAAACAATTTCATTGTTCAATAGCTTCGATCCTAGCCTAAGTTAATTTTACGATCTTCAATTGAAAATAGCTTTATCAATCACATAATATATTGTGATATATCATAAAATAAAGACAGGAAATTATCAAAATCTCATCTTAACAAAGTCTTGTGTGAAAAATCCTTAATCTATCTACCATTGTGAGCACACCTGTCTGCGCGTGCGCAACCAGCTGCCGCCATTTGCAATTACAGGCGGCGGATTGTAACGAGATTAAATTGATGTCTTTTCGACATGTGCTGAATATCGATTTGATGGGGATTCATAATGAAACCAATTGATGAAAGGCCAGGACTGGTTTGTATAGGTGGGGTTACAGTTGTCGGTGGCAAAAAATTATGAAGTGCTTACATACCAAAGATAATAAAAGAAATGAATTGTTTGTTTCCTTACCAAATGTATTGTACGTCTTGTGCCTAAAGTATAAGAAAATACATATATGTACCTATATATTTCAATTTACCATTTTTAGCTTAAATATTTTTAATGAACCCCAATATTTTATAACCAGAAAATTAAATTTTGCATATACATACATATTTACATAGTATAGTATTCAAAACTCACCAATTAATATTATACGAATAATAAAAATTGTAGATGACCGTATTATAATATTCTTACATACATTAAGAATTAACTTTACAGTCTTTTCGCATAGACACTATAATAAAACACACAAAACGGTGCCGCTTCTCGACAAAATATCAAATTACCCCGCCGATAAAACCCTTGTCCAAATATTTAGTATCATAAAATCAATTTAAACGTAATATATAGCGCAATCAGAACACTCAATTTGTATTCACACAGTATAAAAGTTATAAAAAGATTATGTTCGTCATTTTGACTTCTTTTGTTAGAAATTAAAGCGCGCCCGCTTAAAGCGACCGTCACGTAGAGCCGCGCCATAATTTGTGCCTTCAATAAATTATGAATTAATCTTAACGTTCATCATTTTTTTAATGACTTTAAAAGAAACTTGTTAACAGGTCAGCATTCCGTACACAACATTGTATTTTGGCAATTTTTTCAAATATATTTATATAATAAATAATAAATACGGCATTTAGATGTCAAAAAATATAATAAACAACATTTCGATTGATCGTACGTCGATTAAAAAATCGATTTAGCGCACCAAACAACACTAGCCATAATAAACGTATTTGAACGCATCATAATACTAACGCCACTTGTCAAAGAGTGTACATTATTATGATAATAAAAAAAAAGTGTTCATTGAGACAATAGTGAAGTTAGGAGCGGAATAAATTCTGACACTGTCCATTTATCACACACGATAATCATCTTCAGAATTCTTTTGAGGTTTGTTCAACCAGTTATGTCAAATTTAGAATGATTTTAATGAACTCCGCTTAAACGATCTGGATTTTGGTTTTTTTTAAATGTGTGTTTATGGAATCAGTGTTGTGTTACACGTTTAGTCATTTCGTTGTGCATGTTACATGTGATTTTTGGTTGGAATGTTCATTTTTTAAGGTGTATTAAAGTATTATATATTAAGGTGTATATAAGTATTATTTGTATTTTACGGTACGGATCAAAAATCATCGCTATATACATTCATTAAAAGTCATGATAACATTTAAAAATTTATTTAATAACTGCAATTGAATAAGGACTACGGCGTTAGGTCTACAAGAAAACGCACCGTGAGCAACAAGTGCCTAAATGCCAACAAAGCCCAACGTAATTCGTTGAAAAGTGGGGAGCGGAGTGTCTTAACATTAGACTCCAACAAAACTATATATAAATTGTAAAGTTGTAATAGGTATAAAGTTAATAGATAATAAATGCAATGTTTACAAAAAGGCAATCTAAAAATACCTGGACTTTCTTAGAAATTATATATATGGATAATTATCTCTAGTTATAAGCTTAGTTTAAGTAGCAGATAAATATAAAACTGCTGACAATAATGAAGAAGTTAAACAAAAGTACGGACCACGTATCTGTAGTGCCTAGTAAAAAACATTTAGTATATAAAAACATCTAACAACAAAGAGAGTCTACCTCTTACCTTACAAGACAAGAATAATGTAAATTAGAAATATATAAAAAAAATATATAGTGTGAAATAAAAAAAAAAAGAATTGTAACGCTATTTCCATTCAACCGATATTCTAAGTTAAAGTCAATTATTGGATCTATTATCCTCATATAAACATCTTTATTTACGACACATACACCCTCTCAGTTTTATGGCCACTAAAGTATGAAATCGTACATTAGTATACCTTTCACATCATCCAGGGGCATAACTCGAGATTTAGTCTTAGCCTGTTTTGTGTCGAGATGCGTCCGCGCAATATTTTTATGGAAATATATATTATTGTGCCAGCTTCCTTCACTTTATAGCTCACTTCGTTTTTTAAGTTACTGGAGCCAAGCCACGATAAATGCTCTGTGAATTTGACGTTTATATAAAGTTGTAAAATTGTATGTAAATTTTAGATTTAGGATGATATATAGTTTAAAATGTTCGTGAAACGAATATGTTGTTATTTTTATAAACAATTTGTGTCTTTACAACAACAACAATTTTTACAAACAAAACAAAAACGTAACATACCTATGTCTGTGAACTAATTGACATTACGTTTTAGGAAGATGAATTATACAAACGAACAAAACATTAATATAAAAAACTGTTGTTGTCCGTTTATAGCTTTTGGTCATCTCCTAAGTAGGTACCTAGTAAAATTGTTCACATTGCCACTTAAATTCTATTATGGTACATTGTTCCGAGACCTAGCTACGTCAGAAAAAGAAGAATTTCAAGACAGCTGATCTTTTTAATTTTTTTATGGAAGTGACAAGGCAAACAAGCGTACGGCTTGGTAAGTGATCACCGCCACCCACGACCCCGTGCAACACCGGAGGAGCTACAGGTGCGTTGTCGTTATCTATGACCCCTGAAACAATATACCGATTGATAATTCGGCACCATGTGCATTAAAATTAGTCTACGATTTTAAATTGATCAGGCTATTGACTAAACAACTGAATTTATATCTGGCAAATTAATTTTGCAATAATGTATACATTAATACAATAATAATAAAAATACTACTAATACTTTTTTATTTATAAGAAATAGTACCTGGCGCCGAATTATAATTAACAAAAATATCTGGCAGTGAGAAAAAAAAATACCGTATAAAGATAATGAAAAAACCCCATCTTCTTATAATAATAAAAAAAAAAACTATATTTTTGCTAGCATAAGTGAGCGCAGCAATGAACGCGACCTCTACCAGCAGCTAGATAACACAGCAGCAGGTACGGCGTTGGAGGGATCAAGGAGAATGATCTATGAAAGAATCAGCTTCAAATTCTTTCTCGAAAACTTTGCTAGCTCTTAGACCATATTCAATTGTTACTAGTAGTATTAAACAAATTCTTGTTTAGACATAATAATATGCTTAAAATTACACATTTATATATGGAAAAAATATCTTTAAACACAAAAACACACCGCTTACATGCGATGAGTCAAGGTACTTAAGAGGTGGTAGCCGCTAATGTCTTAATTTCGGGAAATGACGTCCACGAAGGGCAAACACGCCGCCTTCTGAAGAAGTCCCACTGGGCACCACCTGGGTGCTGGTGCTAGACAAGTTATCACCCGTCTGCAGTTGCAGTGTAATAAATTAGGTAATTACGTGACAACAAAACCGTGAGAGATCGCGCTGTGGGCGAGACGAGCTCGGGGCCCGAATAGCCCCCCGCTGGTTCCCCCGCTGGCTCGGACCTCACCGTGCGGGCGAAGGCATATCGAACACTTCTGTCACATCAGACCGCCTTTGTTCCCCCAAATTTGCTATCCCTTTTCGCCGGCTGAAAATGCACTTAAAAAAAGAGAAGACCAATCGTCGGCGGGCCTTTGGGCCGCGCTCATCATTTTTCACGTCTTATTCAATAACTCGCTGCGTAGTCGTCGAGATAGTGATCGAGTTTTGAAATATTTCGATGGGAGAGCGCTACATTCCCAAGGATATGGTGTTACTTCGCGTGCGGAATGTTGGACGCGTTCGGTTATTGTTATATACTCGACTCGAGTGTTGGTCGCTCGCTGTTGTCATGTGAACATTATCATCTCGATAAGTCGATAATCAGTTAATGATTATCATAATTATAAAGTACTATTAAAATTAAAATACACATTCAAATAATTAAACAAAAAAAAAATCATCACACGAAGCGACTATCAAATAATAATTTATAAAATAAATGTAACAAAAAACAAATGTAAATAAAATATAATTAAATGAAATTAAAAAACATAACCCAATTTAAATTAAAATTGAAAGCGTCAACCGGATGTGGCAACACCAAAATGCAAAAATGAAAGAAAGACATCAATGAACAATCTAATGCCTCGTTTGCATCACTGCGCACATCATGTCTCCACACACAGAAGCGTCAAGGCGTTACAAGTCCCTTAACGTCATTTGCTGCGCACACCAAACCCTTTGTGCACCACATAATAGCAGCCAACACTTTGTTAAGTCTAACAATTGTAAAAATCATTATTCGCCGTCGGCTACTTTAACGGATTAACATTTTGTTGGAGATACGTACAGAGACTGTTTGTTGAATGTGTACGTACAGTTACATCCATTGAAAATTGAACGCAGATTTTAATCTGTAAAACAAAGTGGTTAGTTTTGTAAACTGGCAGTTTTTGCGATGCCATGCCAGTGCTATCTGGTAATCTTGTGGACTGTAGCTTTGATGGGCCGCGTGGGCTTTGTTGGTGTGCTTCATTTGTGCGAGATTTGGTGGTGGTGGTGAGAGATTAATGGTTAATGTAATCGGATGAAAGTACTATTGTGTTCACAACTTGTTGTTGTCTGCGTTGTCGTTCCCGTGGACTTCGATTTATAAGCCAAAATCTAAAGTATCTTTCTCCGGGAAAATATAGTTTATGTAATATTCTCGGAGTTTGGAGTAGTTAAAAAAATTATAGTTTTTAACTTTATGTAACGGTATTAATGTATCACACATTCTTCATACATATACTCAGGTAAAAATGTTACCCAAAACTTATGTTCCATTTTATACTTATATAAAAATTATCCAATTTAAATTAAATTTTGTAAATCTTAACGATAGCTATGCGGTGAATGCGATGGCGATGTACGGTACTCAACACCGCTCTTTACCTTACCAAGAATAGGAGGTAAAACAAAAATTATAATTTCATGGCCTCAAATTTACATAATTTATACACACAGCTGGGTAGGAAGAGGGAACCTAGTGTTAAGACACGCCGTTCCCCACTTTCTGCCGAATCCTAGAAGTATTGCGTGTTGAGTAGCGAAACTCAACGCGCAGCGTGGACACCAGAGCGAAGAAATGAAAATATAAATGTCAGTATATGTTTTCTCAAGTGGAGATGGAATCCACAACCAGTCGATTTTACAGTCACGAACGTGACGACGTGAATAATAAACATAGTTTAAAACTTTTTTTTTTATTTTCAAAATATGGTACTTTTACACTTCTTATGATTGTATTTATGTAATTTAATGTAGAAATTACGTGTACACGTAAAACACGTGTCCTAAATAAGCAAAGTAAAGACTAAAGTGTTTTATTTTTCTTAAAGCTTTATTAGCAAATATTCTCAAAAAAAAATTGGAAAGTTCTGCAATATATTCGCTACAAGAAGATAAAAAAGTATATATTGCTTCATTATCTCCGTCATTTATAAACTGTTTCTATCTACATAACATTTCTATTGATTATTAATTATACAAATACTCTAATAATAAATATAACGTTCTATCAATTCAAATTGAAAATAAATATTGAATATCTCTGTTGACACTTCATAAAAACAATATGCAAAACGATGTTTTCGTTATCTTGGTGCAGTAGGAAAGGGATTGACTGGAAACGCGGTGGTTGTTATTTCCATCCCTACAGGTGAGAATTAATTATTTTTATTTTACCCACATACTCCATACTAAAGTTGTCTGCCGCTTCTAAACAGTCATTGTTCCGAATTTCGACAAGCGTAGGGAGTAGAGTGCCTCAACACTGAGTTCTCTCTGTGTGCTGTGAGGTATGTGGGACACAATGTAGAGTTGCAAGTAAACTTGCCATCTTTCTTGTGACATTAAGCTCCGCCACTCAACACGTCACGCTTAAATAAAAAGTTAAAACCTTATGTGGCATTAGGTTCCCTTTTTGCTACTACTATATAATATACAATGTATAAATATTTTATTTGAAAATTTTTATCATACATCCACAATTGTAAACATAAATATATAGAATTTTGGTATAAAAAGTATCTCATCTCAGTCGAAACACTAAAACTAATTTAGTTATATATTAAAAAGGAGGAAGAAGCCGCCATATATAACAACGATACCGCGCAAACCATTACGTATAATGCTGCAGTTGGCTTGGTGGAATTGGATGAAGAGGAAACCAGACAAACAGGCAACCTCAAATTAAACTTAGTTGGTAATGATCCCATTGTAGTCGTCGCCAAGTGCACGAAAGTGATGCTGGAGGATAAAATGCTAAAGATGGCCAGAAACTTCGACAGCACTCTAGAACCCACATCATCAGCGGAATGGGAGGTACCGGGGATGCAGTGGGTAAATGGGGTCCCCGGATGCGGTAACACAACTTGGATTCTAAAACACTTTGAGTTGAAGAAAGACATTATCATCACAACTACCATAGAGGCAGCCAAAGAACTCCGGGAGAAGCTGTCGGTAAATATAGGGAACTTAGTAAAGAGTAAGGTTCGCATCGTTCGCACGGTATGGCTTCAACGGTTAACGGGATTAGAAAATCAGAAAGGTGCAAGCGCCTTATGGTAGATGAAGCCCTAATAAATCATTTTGGAGCAATAGTGACGGCTGTTAGAATTTCCCGAGCAGAAGAATTGCTACTGATCGGAGATATAAATCAACTTCCCTATATTGACCGGGAGAATTTCTTTAATATGTTTTACCGCAGTCCATCCCAAATACTAAGCATAAGCAAAAACCTTCTGTGTACCCATAGAAGCCCCATGGACGTCGCTTACGCCCTACGAGAAATATACT
>DWAO01001082.1:0-20685 GCA_018230605.1 Heliconius congener | reverse complement strand
CCTCGAGTGGGGTTCGAACCCACAACCAGTCGGTTTTACAGTCACACTTTGTGCCGCTGCGCTTCGACTGACTGACTCTAGATAATCTTAGTTTTTATATATTTACAATAATTAGATTGCACGATGGCAGTGTTTAACATGAAGTAATCTAGGTAAAGTATCTTTTATTATAATGCAAATCTAACAATTTTCCATTTAAACTTGCCACGTCTAAGTGCCCGAGTGAATCTGGTCACAGCTACAGTGGGTTACCTCGGAGCTCTATAACATTACTACTGATACAAAAATTAAAGCATTACTACTAGCCGGCGTTGAATTCCGCCACTCAACACATGATGTCTCAAGAGTTCACCGATAAATGGGGAACGGAAGCGTCTTAATGGGAATTGAGTGTCTTAACACTATGTTCCCAGTATGAATACAGTATGAAGCTAAAAAAAATAAAATAAATACAAAAACAAAACAAAACAAACAGACATAATTCTTTCCGTCATTCCATAAATACAAAGTACAAAACACACCATGTAGCGGCATTTTTTTTAATTGTAAAAAAACTTGACATAAAAAATATTGTTACATGACTATTATAAATGATACGATTAATTACATCACTACGGCAATAGCACGCAAATACATACATACATTAATCCTTTTAATGCCTTAATGAACACGATTTCTCATGATTTCTTTGAAACCTACGTAAATAATATAAATGTTTATATGAGTAAACAAATATTATAATTTTTAATCGCACTACTTGCTGCCCGCAGCTTTGTTTTCATGAGCTGTAAAACTTAAAAATGCGATTTTTCTCATTCCGGTAGGAATTTGAAGAAATCATTTAGTGCTCTTTTGCCATCCCAAGGAATCTACGTATCAAATGAGTGCGGAACTTAACACGCAATATTTCTAAAATTAGACACAAATGCTAGAAATCACAACAAATATGATAAAATAATAAAATATATCAGCTTGTATCTCGCACACAGCAGGGTATTCAGAGGGAACCTAGTGTTAAGAGACACTCCGTTGCCCACTTTCCGCCGTCTTAGAGGCATTGCGAGTTGTGTTTTTCAAATTTGATATTTTTGATAGACGTACACGAACTTACTTAAATTGGTACAGCAAAATATATTGTAAACATTGCTGTTAAATTTTAAACTATAAAAGAGCAAAATTTGCCATTTTTAAAAAAAATTACTAGGTACGTATCTACTCTTAAATAGAAAATGTATTGCAAAAGTTTATATGAAAAAAAAAACCAAAATAACTCTCTAGTTAAAATATACCTCTACAAATACTGTGTGTTGTGTGTAAGCAAAATAAAATAAAAAAATCATTTGTTAACCAACTTAAAAGTTAAATATTTGCACGACAGTCAGCTTAAAGACGATAATGAAATTAATTAATCAGCCGAGATCACGCCGCCCGGTGGGGAGTAACTTACTTGTAAATTTAACTTATTTTTATTATTTCTTAGGGTTCCGTATCATAAAAGAATGAAACGGGACCCTTATAGAGGACATCATTATTGTCCTTCTTCTGTCTGTCTGTCTGTCTGTCTGGTAAAATTTGGCAGAGTCGGAACTTTATTACAGATAAAGAAAAAATATCCAAAAAAAAGTTATTTATAGATAAGTAGATATTGCAGAAAAAACATACGCAAGTTTCCAACTTTTGTAAATAAAATTCCCCGTAAACCTACAGTCATAATATTTCCACCTGACTGATTATTTTTCTTTAACATATAGTTTCTTAATATGTAAGCAGTGCTAAGACAATCCGTTAAAATATTGGCTGTTAAAATTCGTTAAACGAATTTTTACGCTTTGGTTCTTGGACAGTGACTTGGAGGTAATTTTTATACGTTTTCTAATATTTTTTTGTATGGAATGACGGTGACGGTTTAAAAGCTCACTCTATGAAACATGTTTTCTAGTAATTTCCAAACTATTGAAATAATTCTTACGGCGAAATCAATTTTCGTAGAAGTAACCAATTTATAAAAAGTTAGCCTGTAGATCAAGTTATTAACAGGACAGTAATAAAGAATTTGAACCTAACTGAGAACGAATACTATAGTTGAAAACTATCTAGGAAAAAATATCAAAGTTGTTTTTTAGCTCGCATAGGTTTCGTCGGGTAGGCAGAGGAAACCTAGTGCTAGGACACTACCTCCCACATATTCCGCCCGATTTTTGATATTTTTTAGTGTATTAAATATAAACTCATTCAATTTTACGAGCCACTGTCAGCAAGCAAAGCTGCGAGCATAAATTAGTTATACAGGAACAAAAAAATCAGCATTGATTCACCGCAATCCCGTACACCTGTCTAATGCATACGCCATAGAAGGTGACCGCCGGGATCTTTGATATTAATATCGTAAAAAGTTGTACAAAAATTTTTGAAACATCTGTATTGTAACGCCTTTTTGGCTCAGATGGGATATTACTAACAAAGGTTGCGGATTCAATTCAGTAAATTAGTAAAATGTGATGGAAGCCGTGACGCAAGTGCATAAGTGCGCGACTCTAAACGCAACGGTTGTGGGTTCTGCCCACTCGAAGCAATAATATATTTAATATTATCATTTACTCGCTCTGGTAACACGCAATGCCTCTAGGATTCGCAAAAACTAGTATTCACGTAAAATTAAAAAGTACAATTAATAATATATCCAACAGAAACCTATAAAAAATTACAATATTACCAAAAAAGAGTGGAACAAAACAACGTATTTGCAATATGCACTACACCTGCCCATAGCATGCGCCGGCGCAGAGGTGACCCGAGTCCCGATGCTAAGCAATATATTTTTACACTTTATTGCAAGAAACCAATTCATGTTATTAGAATAATGAAGTTGTTTTGAATTGTTTAATTTGAGTTAATTTTAAAGTTTTTTCCTTATTAAAGATACGCTTGTTATATATGTAAATATAAATTATTATTTAAACTTTGTCTAGTTATATTCTTGAAAAAGTTCACCGATTTTTGGTTATAAAATAGTATATTATTTTTTTTATTTTTTATTTGATAAATATTCTCAAAATACTAAATTGTCTCTGTGTACTCAAGTAACAAAAAAGAAAACAAAAAAATACATTATCAATATGAGACATTCGCATCTCTTATGCGGAATATACAACTGGCAACCCTAAATAATGTAACCAGCGCCCAAGGACGACGCGTCAGTTGGTTGTTTTGCTTACGCCAAGGGCACGGTGACCCACTTCCCGGCAGACCTTCGATGCGAGAGCACGTGGTTACTCCTGTCCTGTCTTAATATCAGTAAATAATGTTACTCGTAGCTTTCGTACTGCAATTGAGCTTGGCAGAGTATATAGAGTCACAATACTAGGATTTTCCAAATTTTGAAATGCACGTTGATTTTTTTAGCTTTACACTGTATATAGCAGGGTAAACAGAGGCCGTCTACATTCTTGCTTTGCCTCGTTACCTGGGCAAGGAAATAGAAATATTAAATATTTTATTTTCTGAAGTGCGAATCAAACCCACAACCTTTCGCGCTTATTCTCCTACTAATAAAATTTCTCAATCTAAATTTAAAAATCTAAATCTTTTAATTCTAAATCAGTAATAGTAAAGTAATAAAATATTTTAACACTTCATATAAGAATTACTGTAATATAACACTAAACACCTCACGTATAGATTACGCATCTATACGTATAGTATAAACAGAAAAAAATACTAGACTATTAGCTGAATGTGGCTTTGTCTGAAAGTTTAATTATATTTCATTCGTGAGCTTTTTTTGAAGCTTTAGCTCAGTTTTTAGCTTGGAGGATCGATATGGCGTATAAATACGTTAAGCTAAAAATGAGGCTATCATGGCCCAGCATATGCGTGTTAGCATGACGGCTGAGGCTTCGATTTCTCCGTGTCGACAAACTTTATTGTCGTTGTGAGCTAAACTACGGAACCGAACACACCGTTATGTCTATACTAGCAGGAAAATGTAAAGAATTAAATATATTCATGTTCCCTAGTGGGCATAGAGCCCACGATATTAATTTCCACGGTCAGGTATGGTCTTAAAGTAAGTGGCATTTCTATACTTAAAAAAAAATAAATCACGCTGTATCCCGCAGCTACAGGTTAGACAGAGATAACCTATTATTAAAACTACTCCGTTTAATGCAATGCCTCCGTTTAATGTCTTGGTGCCAAAGTGAAGAAAGGAAAATATTAATAAATAATAAATCATTTCCGCAATCAGTTACAGTCCCACACTTATGCCCCAGCGCCACGGCGGCCTCTATATTAAAAGAAAATTTAATAAACTAAAGATTGCCTATGTCCATTTAGGGAAACGGTATCTTATATACATATTTACACTTATAAAATTTTAAATCGTTCTAATAAAATATTAAGTTTAAGTTTATATTTCCGGTATAACACTTTCTATTGTACATCTTCATGAAGTAACGCTATAATATGATTAATAAAATATTCTTTAATCAACATTTATGGCTCAAAATTATGCTAATTTAAATTGAAAATTGGCAAAATGCCCCCGTTCCGTTCAGGCCTCGAAGCATTTTAAAACATTTACATATTCGGATTTTATGTAGGGAGACCAGTTCAAATCCAGAAAAAAATAATTAAATTATGCAGTTTTTATTACTACTAATAGTTTAATTTTTGTATAATTTATGACATCGCTGTAGAACCATGTACTAAACTGCCAGAAAAATGTGCACTAAATATGATAATGGGAGAGATACCACCGTTCAGTGCGAGATATTTAAAATATTGTAATCAAGAAGTTTACAAGAAGTTGAAATCCTCACGGCACAAAGGTACAAGTGTGGAACTGTAAAAGCGATGGTCGTGGGTTTCATTTCTACTCGGGGGAGCGAAATATTTCATATTGTCATTTCATCGCCCTGGTAACGAAGCGAAGCGCGGAATTAGACTCAAGACGCAAAAACTCGATAATCCTGTGGAAAGTGGAGAATGAAAATTCCTTTAAAAGGGATGGAGTGTCTTAACACTAGGTTCCCAGATTCCCGCCACCACAGATACAACAGTAAGCTAAAAAACGTTTAGTATTTTAGCTTAACTGGACTCCCATTCAAATTTCATACAAGTTCCATCTGCAACTTAGTGTAAGACACTTCGTTTCCCATTAACCACCTAGACTTTGCAACATTACCGTTTTGCCATTGATCGCGGCACTTTAACCTGTAATCAGAGCGAGTAAAATAAAATAATTCATTCCCCCGGAAGGGAAACGCACCAACAGCCGTCTAGTTGGTCAGACGTAATACCGCTGCGCCACCAGCATGTATAAAATATATTATACAAACCCACAACCACCGCCTTTACTCCAGACTTTACCACATAAAAAAAAACAATTTAACTTACTAAATCCATACAAATATATAAAAAATATATAAATATTTACCAAATTTCTATCACAAATACTGGCAACAATCGATTAACGGCCAGCAAAGACCATTGATTCTATAAATCCCATGAATAATTCATGACTCGATTCGCAGATACGTAACTCGATACGGATCTGATTTTATTTTGTTTTCTACTAGATTTATGTCCGAACGCACCTTTCTAGTTTCGATGGCTCGAGATTTATTTTAGGTGATTGCGCGTACGTTTAATAAAAGCGACATTTTTACAAAAAAAATATGTGCAGAAGTCGTCGCCGCGCAGTGGTATAGCATTTTACTGTAAATTCATCGGTTTTGAGTTCGATTACCACTCAGTGAAAATATTATATATAATCAATCTAATTTCATTTATCCGCTGTGCTCGTAGACGAAGGCCAGAAATAAGTGCCGCTACTCAACACGCAATATCTCGAATCGAAGGATGTGTCTTTACAGTAAATTTTCTCTGCCTACTTTACGAAGAGAATAAGGTTCTTATCGCACTGCGTTGATATTTTTACGGACTATGCTGTTGATACTTAGCATCTGTTATATTTGTGAGGAGCAAGAGACTCGTCGGTTGACTCCAACAAACGATGATACTGGAAGAAGGTCACGTGAAGAACTCCCCGGAGGGCATGTACGAAGTGAAAGTGAAGTAAAAATAATATTAGAAAAAAATGTCCAAATCACAATCGATTCATAACATTTAAAACATTTTCGTTATTTATTATAAATTTGTACATGGCTATTGCGTACATAACCGTAAACATAAATTTAACACAAATTTGTAAATCAAAAACGTTGTTCTCATTTAAATTATATGAAATTTGGCAATACAAATAATAAATAACAACAATAATCCATTCGATCTGCAGAGCAGACGGCCAGACGCCTCGACCGTTTATATAATAGACCAATAGATTTATAGTAGAAAGTGGAGACAAACAGACACAAACTGATCGTCACAAAATGTGTCGATCACCGTGTAGCTATCGGAAATATAAAAATACTTGACATTCTTGATAACTAATTGAGATATTATTGTAATAAACATATATACATATTTAAGTTAAGAATATTTAAGAACCAGAAAGCCCAAAATATTTGAACGTCAAACGCCTCTTGCATTGCGTCTTCTTTTGAATTAGTCTACGCGTGTTATTAATCTGCATAATGTGAAAATTTATATGTATTATGGGGTAATATACTTTCTTTTTTTTAATAAAAGAAATAAATATCTGACATTGTATAGATGAGTTTTTTAAATATAAGTTCCAAATTAATTTTTGGATACAATGAGGCGCTAGGTTCAAATTGATGAAATATCAAATTAGCTTTTTATTACAAATTCAAACTACGTAATCGTTTAACATGAAACATGTATATCAAAAATAAAAATCAAAATTAAAATTATTCATACATTTAATTAGGTCACTACAAGCGTTTCACAATGAAAAATTACATAAAAATATCAGTAGTGTCCTTCTTACAAGAAGTTACCACCGGCTCGACAGACAGCTCAGCTGAGAAGTAGCTCTTTTAAAATATATCAATACTAACAACAACTACAACTGAAAATAAGCTGAAATTCCATACTTTACAATTAACATAAACGCTTAAAACAAAAAAAAAATCAACTAAACCAATCCCATGCACGAAGATCATCCAAATAGATTTATAAATCAAAATTAAGCTCAAAAGCTCAGCGTATGTACATACGAAACAAATGGCAGCTTTCATCTCGAAAGTACCAAAACTGATACAATTAAGGGCAAAACTCATTAGAAAATTCACTCTATATTCAATTAACATCAAAGGCGTATGTGAAATGTCCCGCGTCAGTACAGAACGAAGTGCTTCCAAAATAACTTTAAAGCAAAAAAAAATCAACGATCCACGCCGTAAGTATGTATGTGTTTGTTTGTGTATTTTGAGAACTAATTCCATTGAATAACGGAATCTCGTTTGGTTGGATTGAGTTGGATGAATCGATGTGATATTTTATTGAACGTTATAGATTATGGCATAGTTAAAAAAAAAGCTTTTATCGTATACAAATGCTACAAGTGCTACAAAATGTGCCGGGAGATATAAATCGTATGAGCCTAAACTAGAGCGGCTTACTAGTAAGCTTTGAAGAGTATCACTAATCAGGGCCTAGCTCCTGATGGAGCTGACAGACCACCTCGATGATACCATATTAGGCATGACTCCTACATAGGAGTATACCTGTCAAGTTTCATGATGATAAAGAGAGAAAATTTTGTTTCAATATAATAATAATATTTGGATATGAGATAATATATTAGATAATATACCAAATGCGCGGCATAGCTGTAGTTGACTTAGGCCAAATTTCACGTGCAAATAAAAAATACTTCCATAAGGCGCTACTAAATGAGGCGCAGCGTCTGAATATTATCACGATGGTTATAGGTTACCTCAATATGTCAAGATAACCGATTACTATGATTTCCTCGCTTTAGTAACAAAGAAAGCACGACGTTCAGTCACATAAGGTGCAAAGTCTCAAAAAATGGATATTAGAACGTAGTGTCTTAACACTAGGTTTCAGAAGCTTTCTCGGCGTTATATAATTACTTATTAGACTTATTATTTATTTTTATATACATTGATTATCATATACATAGTAAAACAGGCAACTAAACCGTAGAAGTACACACAATGAGAATGTATCACACCGAACAAAGTGAACGGTAAGTAATAACGCATGTTTACAATCAAATTCACTTAACCAATTCTATTATGAGGACTTAGCATTATAATCTAATATTTCTTTGTTTTTTTCTTATTGACGTCACTCACGATTCATCTTGCATAGAAGGATGCAGAATACCTAGAGTTTGGCCACTCCATTCTCTTCTTTCGTGTGCTTAGTGACTGAACTCAACGCCGCGTTTTGCCTCGTTACTAGAGCAAGAAAATGAAAATATTGGATATTTCATTCGTGGGAATGCCAACCGAACTCACAACCGTCGCGTTAGCAGTACCACGCTTGTTTCCCTGTGCCACGATGGCCTCAAGCCATACCATTATATACGTTTATAAATATTTTCTTAATGTTATTACATTTCTATAAACTAATAGAAATACAATACGATTTCCTTCTTAATGTGTAAAATTTATTTTTAATAAATAGTAAAGAATAATTGAGATATTTCACCGATACCTATAGAATGTTATTTTACCTTTAAAGGAAAAAAGGAACCCTTATAAGATCACTTTGTTGTCTGTCTGTCTGCCTGTCAAGATTCTTTATATGGTAAGGTTGCTAATAGTTTAATTTCTTTTGAAAAATTTATTTTTTTATAAATTTCAGTAAACTTATTAATATTTGTAATTTTAGAATACATAAACTAAATATAATTACATTGAAATGTAAAATAAAATAATCGTTTTTTCTGTATAATTTATTAGTATTGAAATGAGTTCGAAGTTTGAGAGTAAGGTCCTTTGATTTTTGGGTGTTTTATGGGTATTTTATTCAATATCTATTATCTTAAATAAAATGTATTTATCTATACATAGATAGATATCACCATACATAGTTCTTATCTAAGTGTCCAAACGACAGGTCTACGAACTTCTACGTTTTACGACTTTGACCAAATTGACGCGGCATATTAGCATCCGCTAAATAATGATTCACATTTATGTATGAAATTTTGTTATTTATGTTTCCTCAATGGCTGTAAGATGGCTACAATTGTTTATATTTATAATTTGTGCTGTTCGGACGGCGTTCCAGTTCGGACGGTGTTCAAGTGTATTAAATACATTTGTCGGTTCAAATAATAGGACCTTTTAAGGGTCCCATACCTTTAAGGGAAAAAAGGAACCCTTATAAGATTACTTTGTTGTCTGTCTGTCTGCCTGTCAAGATTGATTATATCAAAAACCCTTGGAGACATCTAGTTGAAATTCAAACTATACGAGTATATTAGAATCTACGGCCCCATGATATAACTAAAGAAAGATATGAGTTTGTATTGCAAAAAACGGGTATTTCGAAACTATAAAAGGAATCAAAATTAATAGGGTACTTCCGGCTAACGTAGAATTATGAAATTTAGCAGCTAGCACGTACAGGTAGTACTTGTTCAGGAAAACATATGAAAACTGTACATTTGTGGTTAAATCCTAAAAAATAATAGCCTTAAAAGGGGGCCAAAATTTGTTCAAGTGAAGTATCGGATGAAAAGGGCTAAGCTATAATTTCAGAAAAATTCAAGGAGATAACGAAAAACTCAATGTGTTGCCACTTGACTTACTTTGCCTATCTACAATATGAACAAAACATGAAGCTAAAAAGAATAACTTAACAAAAAATATTAGTTAAACTTATTTATAAAAAATATTTAAAAAACAAGCTTTCTAGGTTTTTTATCGGTTTTTGTATTTTACAGATCAAGCCCTTTCATTTGATACCCATATTAGGAAAGCAATGCAAAAATTTCTTATCCGACATTATGTTGTAACGATGTTGGATTACCATAATCAATATTGATAATATGTATTTTCATTGTCATCAGAACTGAAGTCGTAAAGAAAATTTCATTGTAAACTCAATCGTACAATGGGAAGTGGGTCAAATTGAGCCTGCAAGATTTCATGTATATCATACTAACACACAGGCACGGCAAGTCAAAGAAAAAGTTGTAAAAAATACACCATTATAGTACTCTAGTACCCTAGTCTCTTATTTAAACGAAACAAAAGCACTGGTTTCCTTTTTTTTCATTCCATTTTTGGAGTTCAATTTGCTTACTTATCGTATCTTTCCTTACTTTACCAGTTTTTTCGTATTATCATTTTACTTTAAAATGATACCCACAACCGACTTAATAGTAACCTAATAAAATGGAGTCATTTAGAGTGTATCGTGGCGAATGTTCGACAGATGAACATAATCCTCTGTAATATATGTAAATCCGTATATGAAATTTATTTGTTAACCTTCGAGAGTAAATCCTAATTTATTACAATGTGTTGTAATATGATCAAGTTTTAATGTAATTAGTCTACTTTAGCACAGGTTGATTGATCTTTTATATTTTAAAAATATTTATGTATTCTTTATTATATACAATCGAAATTTTTGAAGGTCGTAGTGACACAGAAGAACAGTATTTAAATGTACGCACGATTGTTTTAGGTTTGATTGCCAATCAGGGTTTTTCTCACAGTGTAGTTTCACAGTATATCCCACATATAGCAGGATAGGCAGAGGCAACTTATTAAAACATTCCGTTCTCCACTTTCGACTTAGTTTTCGAAACATTACATGTTGAGCGAATGAATGAAATTTATTACTAAAGTGATGAAATGAAAATAATTGATTCCCCCGAGTAGAAATCGAACTCACAACCGTCACGCTGCGCCACGACGGCCTCAAGATTTATAAGAAAATCCCGGTAAGCAATAACTTTAAAGAGGTGACTGGTGGAGAACGAACACTGCCTATTCTGCTATTATCGGGAAATGCGCAAAGCGAAAAAAAATACAATCGAGGGTTAGGTGTATTTAGATCAGAGAGCACGAAGGTTGTTTATTTATATAACAATTCACACTGGAGAGAATATCTATACTAATATTATAAAGCAATAAAAGTTTGGTTGAACGCGCTAATCTCTTAAACTATTGACTCGAAAGTGCGTAGTGACTGATGAAAAAATGGTATGTGATGGTAAGCATGTTCTTTGAGTAGTACACTGCAGTATCGTACAGATATCTGAGTGCACACATTAGTTATGATAATATATTCTATAGGGAACGGTACAAGTTTCATCAAAATCGGCCTCATATTTTTGTTAAATTATTTTAAAATACTTTATATAGACATTCAATGTTTATTAAAATCTATTGTATATCAACAAATTCAACAATAGGCACTAGTAGGTACCTACATATTTCTTTATACAGTTTTGGTCATCGTAAGATGCTAACAATATTTATTGGCTATAAATCTCCCTCGCTCATTAGACCGTGTGTGGGCACCTTTACAGCCGCGTTTACTTATTTTATGTTTTTTTATTTTCTTCCATCGCCATTTTCGTCGAGTTCAACGAAATAGACAGTACCATCTATTAGAGACAGTCGTAAAAATTCAAAGGTTGCTCTTTGCTAGAAAGACTTCGCTTGTCATCCGTAACGGGAGTTATTACTCAAAAATTAGGACACTGAAATATATTAATATTTTCTACTTCACACCGTACCCTATATATAGCAGGGTACGCAGAGGGTACCTAGTGTACGGAGATACTCATTCTATATTGTCGGCCGCATGCGTGGTGGAACTCAACGCCGCGCTTTCCCACGACATCACAGCGAAGAGATGAAATATTAAATAATTCATTTCTTCGAGTGGGAATCCAACCAATAAAGATATAATATTAACGAGAGCAACCCCGTCTGAAAGATTATCATAAGCGTAAAAAATATTTTGTGGATATACTCGTATTAACAGAATCGAAGCAGTGAGGAAGGTCAAATCCTGCTTCCATGATAAAAATTAAATTATAAAAATGGTTGCTAATAGTCTAATTAAAAAAAAACTATTTATAAATGTCAATAAGCATTATTAATATATGTAACTTTAAAATACATAAACTGTTATATTTATATTGAAATATAAAATTAAAAAATTATTTTTATTGTATAATTTATCAGTATTGAAATGTGGTATAGTAGTTCACATAGATTTATTTGATTTATAAATAATTATTAGAAATTAAGAAAATCATTTAAGTCATTTATGATATTCGACTTCTAATAAATTTTAAGGGGTCACATAAATTCTAAAACTAGCGGCCCATTCGCGGCTTCGCTCGCATATATAATCCTTTTATTATCCTGCATTTTCCATAAAATAATCAATATAAATTATATTATTAATATAATTTATACTAAATTATATTATTAATATAATTTATACATTCAATAATTTTCAGAAACTGCAAGCATTAACATGGCTGCTTGCGAGGACGAAATCGGCGGCAAGGGCGCCCCCCGCTGGCCTCGTGTCTATGCTTGCGGCCGTAAACGGAGCGTCGAGTTATTTAAAATTTACATTTACTCAATAAGTATACTTTTAAATTACATGCTGTAAAAGACAAACAAAGCATTACTTCATAAAAATTCATTGTTGATGGAATAACTTTCGCTCGTAAGTTTCAATATCTTTGTCAAATTAAAAACGTTGAAACATCACCTTGCAATATTCAATTATTTTTTTGTCACAAAATATCTTATTGTGACTTATTTATAAAAGAAAGATATACCGTATCGCGGTCTTTTGTTTAGAACTAATAAAATAGAACATTTCTTCCATACAATTCAGTACATTGTATGGAAGTACAAGTACATATATTTTACTACATTTGCAGCACATGCTCTTAAAGGAATTCGATGGCGTTCATTATTATTGTTATTTCGTTATTTAAAGCTAACTAATACGTACACCATAATATTCTATATTATGCCTATAGCACTTCTGAAAAACATAGCTTTCAAACAAAACCAAAAATAAGTAAATCGGACAAGTAGATACAGAGAGCATTTAAACAAACAAACAAACAAACTCTTCCGCTTTATTATATTAGTATAGATTTATTAACTCCATTAATTGTGACCTATAAAGTCACCTTTTTATGGTTTGTTTACCTTTTATCTCATGGCTCCCTGAATAGTGATTTTCATACTGACTCTAATTACATTCATATTTTTTAAAATATAAATTTTATTCATATCAATGAGGACTTTTTTGTAGATATTTTAAAGATATATAAGGCTTAAACCATTTTTTACGGTTTCTTTTTAAATTTTACTCTAATGTAACATGCAGGTTTTATAGTATATAATTCTCTTCTTGAATCATTCTCTCCATTAGTTAGCACTTTTTTTCTTATCTCCGAAGTTCAGTTTGTATTTATTATATAGAATGTATAAATGAGTATGTATTTCTAAAAAGGAAAAATTACCATCAGCAATTACGTCATCAATATAAGAATTCGTCGTAACTTAATATATTTAAAGTTTGTAATGCTTTTTGACATATATATATATATATATATATATATATATACATTTTCCTCCTTGTGCTTTGTAAGTGCATCGTTTAAATTGGGTTTTTTAACATGATTACAATAAAGCGGAAAATTGTGACGTGTCACATGCCCACCGAATTAATTTGATGAAATTATTTAAACTTATCAAAAAATATGTTTCGATAAACATAAAGTGTGGTGGACGTACATAGTGTGACGTTGAGTTACGCCATTCAACATAGTGTCTATATTTAACACAAAATGTGAAGTAAAAAGAGAAATATTATTTTTACAGATAATTTTGATAATGTATGCCCTATAATTAAAAAAGAAATCTAAAATATAGCAATTCCAAAAAAAATTTTTAAGGAAAACAGGAGAACAAATTGACGCAATTGCCAAGGCGTTCGACTCGCTCGACTCACTTTGGTATAGAAAAAAAGAGGGGCGTTGTGTCTACACGGAATGCCTCCAAAATTTTGCGGAAAGTGGGAAACTGAGTGCCTTCACATTAGGTTTCCTCTAATTATCCTGCTATGTGCGTGATACAGCCTGCGCCTAAATAATAAGAAAACCGTTGTAGACAACTCTACGCCTTAGTACATGAAAGGCAAAAAAAATACAATTATTTAAAACCTTAAAACGACTCTAAGATCTATCATAGTACATAATATATTCTTAATAATACAAACAAAATAGAAGGAAAATGATCATCCACATCACCAGTTCTCAATAAAAATATTTACCTACATACCATAACTAATAGCGGTAAAACATTTAACTTGAACAAAAACCACCAAAAGCGGCCATCTTAGAGTATAATTGACTTAGAAAATGCTCAGAATAATGTCTGAATAGTTTTATTTTGTCTCGCTGGGCGAGTGTCGGCGAATTGAACGGGACGACCCCGTGTGTAAGGAAGATGGACGACAATATACTTATGTTAATTTTTATATTTTATTTATAATCTATGGGGCTTATGGAGGAGTGATCAACACTCTATTTTTCTTTTTTTCATCTATTTAAAAACTAAGCTTTACTCTTCTTCTTGCAAAGTAACAGGAACCTAATATTAATACACTTCGTTCCCCAATTTCCACTCAATCTTCCAGACATTGTATTAAATTGCGGAACTAAACGCCGCGCTTGTTACCGAGCGAGGAAAAGAAAATATGTATGCCCCGGATAGGAATAAAAGCCAGTGTCGTCAGTACCAGGTTATAATGTACATTCAATACACTATTATTATTAAACATATTTTTTTAAACGGAATTAAATTTTTTCAATAACATTATTATCTTAATAAAATTACAAAAATCTTATATTATAAAACCACGTTTCTTATCCCTACATAAATTAGCTAAGTTTAATATAAAAAGCAACTAACAAAACAAAAAAAAACCATAGAGCCAATAACATAAAGCAAACTTTTTCCACAAATTGCGTTTCCAATGCGTCCTCTAACCTCACTCAGCTTCGCCGGTAAGACAATAGTCGAAACAAAGCAAACTTTTTATGTACAAGACGCTTTATACATACATATATAAGACAGCGGAATGTAGGCCCTACGGCATAATGAGGCTGCGTTGCCCAAAATTTATTATACACCCATTTTTCTGAGAAACTACTGAATAATACCGACGGCGGCCGCGAGGTATGCACGTTCTGTTCCCGGTGCCGACACAGTTATGCTCGTTATTCTTACGTAACCCGTGGCCGGGCAAAAAGTCAATCGGTTATAATAGTTTGAATCGTAACGGACCTCGGACAAAGGATTACAATCTATTTATAGTGGGCATATTAATTTTGATTTTGGCATTTATTTTTGTTTAGATCGCTTTGTTTGTTTCATTCTTTTTTTTTATATATAGGAGGGTAGTTTGTAATAACACTGTAACACTTTTTTTTTAAATACATCACGTTGAGACATATGTATAAATATGTATAAACAGAAATTACTAAATCGGAAAATATTGCTTAAAATTTTAAAATTATTAAATTTAAGATAAAAACTTGTATAATTGACCAATCCATGGCGAAGTAAACTAAATCATTCTTTCCTAACCAAACGGTACATTTACCTAAATTAAAATTTCTGTATCCCAAGAACCTCCAATTTATACAAGAACGGTTATTTTTTTCAAATACACAGAACAATAACGAATTCGCCGTTTCATTATAAGGTTGGATTCTAAAAACGCTCATTGGTTACTCGTGCTCGCATATGCATGCGCATCGCAGCTTGTATATGAGGCTTCGCCCGCGGGTTCAAATGGTAGTAACTTAGAATTACCTAAGAAACATGACACATTCTAAGTGCCTGAAGTAAATCTGATTGAAGGAACAGTGGATTACCAACAATTGACGTGTATTTAATGTAATATAGCCTGTAAACTTTCTGGATAAATGGACTAGCAAACACAAAAATAATTCTCTAACCGACCCCGTAGTTCCCAAGATCAGTAGGTGGAAGCAAACATACTCTTAAGCCTTATTATTTTATTATCCAAAAAATATTTTCTTTATATTTCTATTTCTTCGCTCTGGTGTCGAGGCTAAGCGCGGCGTCGAGTTCTGCCACTCAACACGCAATGCCTCCAGAATTCTCTTAACACTAGGTTCCCCCTACCCTGCTGTGTGCGAGATACAGCGTGAAGCTGATTTGATAAAAAATATTAAAATTGACTAATCCTCGCCACCAGCACCTACCACTACAACCATACCTCATCATCAACCAACGGTAAATTAAACCAAAACCCTTCTAACTAACCCGAAATCAAAAGGAGAACTGTTATTTTTTTGCAAATAAACAAAAACAAGAATGGAGCCGTTTCGAAACGAGCTAAGATTCTAGATTCGCTCATTAGTTGCTCCCGCGCATAATGCACAAATATATAACTGATAACTGTCGGTCAGACGGCCTTGGTGCTTCGGGGAAAGGCGCGGCCACGCCCCCCGCCCGTCGGCCAAATGAAAACACCACGCTTCTTATTCTATACTAAATATAATTCAATGTATGTAAAGCTCAATTTTAGACCTTAAAGCCTAGATTATGCCTGTGCTGGGAACGCATGTTGATCAAGGTTTATGTGAAGGTCTTAGGCAGTCGTAGCGTAGGGGCACAAGTTGTGAGTTCGATGCGAGGAAATGAAATTTTTAATATTTTCATTTATTCGCTCTTGTATCTAGGCGAGGCGTTGAGTTACGCCACTTAACACATAATTCGTGGGGAGGGTAACGTGGGGAGCGGTCTTACGACTAGGCTCCTCCTGCCTATTCTGCTATATGGGGAAAGCAAGCTAAGACTTTCACGTAATTCTTATTTTTTTTAGCTTCAGTCTGTATCCCGCACACAGCATTGAATCTAGTGGTAAGTCATTCCATTCCCCATTTTTCACCGATTTCTGAATTTGTGTTGAGCGGCGGAACTCAGCGCGCTTTGCCTGGACTAAATGTATTATAAAAATCTTTTGCCTGCCTACTTTGCTACATGAATACCATTTTATAATAATATCTATGTAGCTAAAATTTTGCAAAAGTTTTTATTTAATCATCTTATAATTGGCGCCATCGTATCGTAATGGGGCAGCCCCTGACTGTAAATACAATGTTTGTGGATTCGATTCCCACTCTCAATATTAAAAAACATTTTTTCCGTCCCATACAGTTAAGGCACTCTACACGTTATATCTCGAATTAAAGAAAATAATGGAAAGCGACGTAAAGAATGTATTTACACAAAGTTCTCTTGGATCAGCAACGTTTAAATTTCAGTGTCCATTCCTGGTAAACGAAAGAAAGGCAATGATCGTGACTAATGTAAAAAATAAAAAAACACTAAAAAATATTTTGTTACCTACTCACTAACTAACTATACGAACGTGGGGAACGGAGAGTCTTAACACTAGGTTCCCTCTGCCTACCCTGCTGTGTGCGGGATATAGCGTGAAGCTGAAAACTAAATATAATTTCACTATAATTTCTAAATGGGGTTGAGTTACATAAACGCAACAAATATAGGTGGTCCGTTTATACAGCATCCAAGTATAAAAGAGCAAATTATTAAACCAGGTCAGATAGACATGGACTGCATGACCCAGATCTATTTGAAGGCTGAAGAGCTAAGATGGGACACTCGTAGTGCGGCCTCTGTGCAACTACAAATATGTACACAGTCTTAAAAATAACTGGAGGCGAGCGTTGCTTTTAACTTTACGTGTTTTATAACTTTGAATTTTTTTATGTTTTTTTATTTTTATTTTTATTGGAGGCCAATCGTGGTGCAGGGGTACAAACGGGTGACTTTAGAGAAGACAGATTGCAGGTTCGATTGTCACTCGAGTAAATGAAGTATCTAATATTTACATTTTCTTCGCACTTTTTTCAATGTAAAGAGCGATGTTGTTATCGTCACTCAATACGCAATGCCTCCAAATTCAGGGGAAAATGGGGAACGGAGTGTTTTAATACTAGGTTTCCTCTGCTTACTCTGTTACTTGCAGAATGCAGCGTGAAGCTGAAAAAAATTAATTAACTAACGATTGGAGCCAGCTTCATGCTTTTCCCCACATTATATATACATCACATTATAGGATGCCTATTTCAGAGAAAATTTAGTGTTTAACACTAAATTTTCTCATTCTCTCCCAGTTTTTCGGTCAATTTTCGAGACAATATTTGTTAAGTAGTGTAACTCAATGCGGCGCTTTTTCTAACAGACCGGAAATGTGATAATAATTTATATATAATCATTCCCCCGAGTTGGCATCCAGCTCGCCATCTTCGCGTTTACTTTCAGACACCGACCCACTTTGACAAGATGGCCTCATCTATACACTAAGAGTTAAATGTCTATAACGTAATTATAAGAAAGCAATTAATAATTATTTATGTTAAATGCCATTTGTAAAAGATAATGTGGATATATTATAATATTTTACCCAAACATTTACATACTCTATCTATATAAAGGCCTCAACGGTTGTAGGTTCGATTCCCACTCGATATTTCGATAATCGGGCGGAAAGTGGAAAGTATCTTAACATTAGGTTCCCATTGCCTACACTGCTATGTGGAATAAAGCGTGAAGCTGTTTTCTTTTTTTTTTATTAAAACAAGAATCCAAACCATTTTATATATATAACAAAGCCATATGATGTTAACTTGGGATATTATATTAATAAAATAGACTAGATTTAGGCGCCTCCGGTAAAAGGTCAATCGCCGAAACTAAATCGTTACGGTATAAACGTGTGAGATGACTCAATAAAGACGATTCATAATATTCAAAATCCATTCATTCATAAAATCACAAAAGTCTAAGAATATTTTTTAACTTATTTTCAAATATTGTTTTAGAACTAAGGCGAATACAAAAATGGTTGGCCTCTTCATTAATTGGTAAAAAAAAGTAAAAAAAGAGATGAAAAATGATGACAGTCGTGGTGCGTGGTGAAGTTGAGAAAAAGATTTGTGATAGTAGGATATACAACTCGTTGTTTGTGTGGGCTCTAAATCGTAAAATAGAAAATCCCGTTATTTCTCGTAGAAATTTCAAAGTCCTCTTAGTGTTCTTCTACACATTTTATTCTACCTAATGTGCTAATACCAAGTTTCAATTTTCTAAGTACTGTATTTATAAATACAATAGATTTGTCTATGCATTATCTACGATTCAGTCAGTAACGGAGGAGTTTTTATATAAATACATATTAAACTATATTTTTCTCATTTTAGTTATTAGAAAATTATTAAAAAATCAAAAAAAATACAAAAGAATATTATGATCTAATCGAAACAGAGCCTTACTACGCCTCTAACATATAGAACTAAGAACTTTCACAATTAAAACTTACCAAATCCGACGTTTACTGCAAACGTAAGTTATGTATGACCGCATACCAGAAGATAAGCTGCCAAGATTACCAATAAAAATGTAATCTTTAGACATATTTCACTTTATACTTTAACGTTAATTAAAGTTTCTTTAAGACACAGCGGCAAAGCGTATGATTGTAAACGCGACGGTTACTGGTTCTATTCCAACTTGGGAAATACGCAATATCTCAAATATTGAGTGAAAAGGGGGAAATGGAGTGTCTAACACTAGGCTCCTCCTGCCAATTCTGTTACAGCGTAAAGTTAGAAATAAAAGGAAAATAAAACGTTTTTTTAAAACTTTAATGTACTTCTATGTAGGAAACATACATTGTACTTAACACACATCGTTTTCATCTCTTTTTTACTGTTTTTGCGCAATTTAGCAAGGTTCTTCGAGAGAACCTAACACTCCGCCCTCCTCTTTCCATGGAAACATGGAAATAAAAAAAAACATTCTTTGGCGTGGGACAAAACTCAGATATATCACGTTTACAGCCAAATCAGCCACGATTGTCCATATAATTTGCAAAATCAAAAATATGAATGCTTATATAAATAAATACTTCGCAACTAAGTAATTATATTCGAGTGTTAAGGCGATGCTTTTGTATAACTATCGAAAGGTCACTTAAGTCATTGTTTAAAGGGCTTACATTTTTCGTTTTACTTGAGATTTCAACTATTATTTTTTTATCAAATTTTTATTGGCATTAAATTGACATGATTTTCTTCAAACTTTATTCCTTAGTTTATCTTATTATATAACAATCTGGAATGTATGACATTCATCATACAGTAACGCAATGGTTGAGTTGAGTGGGGTTTTTTAGTTTATGGAAAAGACAAGACAAACGAGTGATGGTAAAGGTAAATTGAGTGAAAATTCTTATACGGAGGCAGAATTCTAACATTAGATCTACTCTACCTACTACGCTGAAAACGGGAGAAAAACATGAAACTGTTCTTTTCTTATAATGAAAGATGTAGAAAAAATAATAGCACTACTCCTTAAACCAAATCAACAAGTGTGGGTGGCAAAAACGACCGTTTAGGTAATTTAAAAATTTGTTGTTCCCCATATTAATAACACTAATTAAGTTACTATGAAGATATACATAGATTGGATTATATTTCGCAATTAGAAGAACAAGGCTCGCTCGCAGGATAACGGATTGCGATGAAATCATTTGTACGAATTTAGATAGTATACTTAAATATAACTTAAACATATTTTTTTGTTTAATGGTGTTTTCTTTGTCAGCTTTACGCTGTATCCCGCCAGACACTACGTTCCCTACTTTCAGCCGAATTCTGGA
>DWAO01001081.1:0-20685 GCA_018230605.1 Heliconius congener | reverse complement strand
ACAACCAGTCGGTTTTACAGTCACACTTCGTGCCGCTGCGCCACGACCGGCCTCTGATTTTCATAATAATTTTAACTATAGCCTAATTAATTTCATCTTACAGGATGCTAGAGTACGGTGTGAGTCTTTTCAATCTTTACTGACATTACATGAGCGCGGCCTCATGCTCAGTGCGGATTTGTATGAGCCGGCGTGTGCTGCACTTGCCGACGACTACGAGATAGTCCGGGAGGTAGCACTCAAACTGGTTTGGTTGCTTGGGAATAAATATCCCGAGAAGTAAGTATTCAGTTATATAATTATGTACAATTATTAATTATTGTGTGTAGCAGAAAATACGATGTTCATATATACAAATTTTATATTTTTTAAAGATAAAATTTGTATATATGAACGTATACAAATATATACGAATTTTTATATATTTGTATACGTGAAGCTTTCACGCTGTATCCCGCACACAGCTGGGTAGGCAGAAGGAACCTAGTGTTAAGACACTACGTTCCCCACTTTGTGCCGAATTCTGGAGGCATTGTGTGTCGAGTGGCAGTACTCAACACCGCGCTCTGCTCGACACCAGAGATAAGAAATAGAAATATAAATTTAAGTAAATATTTCGTCTCCTCCAGTGAGGATCGAACTCACAACCAGTCGGTTTTACAGTCACACTTTGGGCCTCTGCGCCACGACTGGTCTCTATTTTAAAAATACAAATTAAATTTAATCTAATTTACATAGACTATTGTCAATATTCGAATGATAAGTGTGGAAAGGTAGAAATTCCCTTCCCTCCGGCGCCATATCCGGTGACATCTGAGAAAATATTTACTTTTAATACTATTTTGGTATCAATGTAAGTTTTGATTGTATTAACATTCATCAAGATATTTAATTAGATACTGATTGATTTTGCTTGAAATTCATGTAGCAGATTTGTCAAACATACAGCGAAATACGTAATCAATAAAATAATAAATAGTACAAGGGAATTATTGAGTAATATGGCCTCACATAAATTGTACTACTACTACTACTAGCTTCACATTTTATCTCTAGCGGGGTAGTCAGAGAGAACGTAGCGCCAAAAGCTACGGTCTCTATATACCTCTTTCGCCTCGTTCATTGTCATCAACCTCTTCATATATGCTCTCCGGGGGATGCATGCTTTTCTCATGCTTTTTACGTGACCTTCTTCCAGTATATTTGATACTGTGTTTTCGAAGGTCAACCGAGGACATAAATTGTATTAAATAAAAACTTTTTTATTCTTATAAGCTACAGGAATAACAAAAAAAACCTTTATCGCGGTTATGTTTCTGCGTGTAAACATTTTTTTTTTTTGGGGCTTTTTTTATTATTAAAACGGTGGGCCCCAGACAATTCCGGGGTGGACACGGACTAGATTCTTACGCATATTAAGATTATTAATTAATTAATTAATTAATTTAGCTCAGCAACCCTCCAAGACGGTGAAACAACAATACGTTTAGTGGACGACGCGTTCATCCGCATATGCTCAGCGGTTAACGATCTGTGCATGCAAGTGAGAGCCCTCGCGTGCTCCTTACTGGGCACCACTAGAGCAGTGTCCGACAGGTTCCTGTTACAGACACTGGATAAACAGCTTATGAGCAATATGAAGGTAATTGTAGATTCTGTCATCGCTTATCAATAATTATCATGTAAATTGTTACATGTGTTTATTAAATAAAATGTGTGAAGAGTTTTTCATAGATATTTATTGCGAAAATTTATTATCTTAATCTAATGTATTGAAGCCATAAAGTTCTGTTACACGGTCAAGTTTAATGTGCCTATGTTCTGTTTTTTACCATATATTTTTTCAATTCATTAAAAATAATACCTCTATATCAAACTTATTATAATAACGTTTTACCTTAAAATTGTAACCATTCCCAGAAAAAGCGTACGGCCCACGAGCGTGGCGCAGAGCTGGTGAGGTCGGGCGCGTGGGCGAGCGGGCGGCGCTGGGCGGACGACGCGCCCGGACAGCTCATCGAGGAGGCCTCCGTGCAGCTGCTGCCGGGCGGCGCCGCCGGGGCCTTCGTGCACGGCCTGGAGGACGAACTCATGGGTGAGTGGTGTTGTAAGAGTGAGTGTGATGTGACCGCCCTGAAGTGAAACTTACTGATAAATTTTCAATATACATAAATGATAAAAAAAAAACCTCAGCTTCACGCTGTATTCCGCAAACAGCAGGGTAGGCAGAGGAAACCTAGTGCCTAACACAACACTCCGTTCCCCATGTTCCGCCGAATTAAGGAGGCATTGCCTATTGAGTACGGAACGTAACACCGCGCTTTCTCTTGACGCTAGAGCGGAGGCGTAATATACGGATATAGTTGGTTTTTGAAAACTTACATTAGCAGTAAGACAACTTTATATTAAATTTATTAAATTATTTTAGCATTTTACATGTCTAAGAGGATGAACTGTTGGATAAACTTTTGCGCATTGTTCATTCGGGAAAAAATAATCAAAAGTAAGGAAATTCCAAAAATAATATTTGTGCAGCCGGCCAACGAGTCGTCGTTTTTAGATTTTTTTAAACTTTTGATTATTTTCTTCTTGATTTAACAATGCCCAGAAAGCAAGTCATGGTCGCCACGACTCGTCGACCGTACGTGGTATATATTTATGCTTTCATTTTGTTGCAGAGGTCCGCACGGCGGCGGTGGAAGCGGTTTGCCAACTGTCCATAGAGTACCCGGTGTTTGCGACTACGTCGTTAGATTTCCTTGTGGACATGTTTAACGATGAAATAGAAGATGTTAGACTGCGAGCTATCGACAGTCTAACAAGAATATCTCATCATATCATACTTAGAGAGGATCAGTTGGAAATTATTTTAAGTGCTTTGGAGGTAAGCTTTTAATAAAAATAATAATAAACTCAAATATTATGGTATCTTTGAATTAGAATTTAATATATCATTTTCTCGAATGGGAGTCGAAGCCACAACCGTCGCGTTTAGAATCGCATGTTTGAGCCACTGCGCCGTGACTGGCCTCATATTTATTTTATTGGATATACTTATGTACATATGTAACACAATATGAATTATGTCATTCTTTTCTTTCGTACAGGATTACTCGATGGATGTCAGAGAGGGTTTACACAGAATGTTGGGCTCGTGTACTGTTGCTTCTAAAACATGCCTAGAAATGTGCATCGATAAAATATTAGAGAATGTCAAGCGATACCCGCAAGTACGACTTTTATTATATTATATTCTCTTACTTTTTTTTTACTCAACACGCAATGCCTCCAGAACTCGGCGGCAAGTGGGGAACGCAATGTCTTAACAATAAGTTCCCTCTGCCTACCCTACTGTGTGCGGGATACAGCGTGAAGCTGATTTAATTTTGATTTGTTTGCTTTTGATGGCTATGATAAGAAGTTTCCGAGTGCCTCATAGCGATTATCAAAAGTTACGTATTTATGATGAAAAACATACTAAATTTATTTTATCCTAGGTCTCAAATACAAGAAAGTGGTTATTTACAGTCCAGCATGTTTTAGTATTTGGTTTTTTCTGGAAAATATATATATTAAAAAAAAAATGACAATAATCTTTAGGACAAGCGTTCAACATTCCGTTGTGTGCAGCAAATGGGTAGCAAACACGCGACTTTAGTACTACCTCTGACTACGCGTCTACTTGCAGTGCATCCGTTCTTCGATATGCCTGAACCAGATGTTGAGGATCCAGCTTGTATCCTTTTTAAAATAGTCTTTATGATTCAATATATGATATTGAAAACATATACGGTTTGTATTTATGGTTATGATTGATATGATGATAAAAAACCGAACAAGTGCATGTCGGACCCACACACCAAGGGTTCCGTACCAATTTCAGGATTAAGGGTCTACAGGAAGTACAACTTATAGACGTTGATAAACCTAACTAATGCGGGCGTACGAGGCATAAAAGATATCTATAGATAGGGATCTTTTGATTGTGTTGACGAACACACGTAAATGATATCGAGTTAAATAGTCTTGACAAATGGACAAGAAAGTGATCCAATAAAAGTACTGTTTTTTCTTTTGAAATCATTACAAAACAAATGTTTAGAAACAGTAAAAAAAACTGTGCCAGAATTAAAACAAATTGTAAATTTTGAGTAACCGTCAATCTAAATGGGGCAATATAGGGTTGCCTCTTGGGAATTCATAGATTTTTTTAATCTTTTAAACTAATACCTCTTAAACTGAGACTAACATACACACAAAACAATAAAATTAATGTCTTTTTTTTAGATAATCTTAATAATACAATAAAAAATCACATACAATAAAATAATCCTTAATCTAACAAAAATAACAGATATGTGTGTACTAATACTAGTACTGAATGCAGCGCAACATTGCACCACAATGCTACCGCTGTTTGAGGAGCACACCGTCAAGCATTACACGTATTTGAGGGACACTATGCCACATTTAGTGCCTTATCTACCTATAGGTGAAGTTTGTATATTTTTTATATATATATATATATACACATACACATACATACACACACACATATCTGAGTATGTGATATATGTTATGTGAAACATACAACATAATATCAATGATATTTTTATTGTTTTCAAACTTTGAACAGTTATATTTTTGTATAAAATTTTTATGTATTTAAATCTTGCTTCTGCATAAAAACTAATTGTTTTATAACAAAATATTTAAAAAACAGGAACATTTGCTTTAAAAATCGACGGTTTTTCATTTCATTGCATTTGGTATTGTTTTAAGTAGACAAGGAATTATTTTGTTATGTCAATAGAATTACCGTATAACCGTACTGGTCGTCGAGTCTTGGCCGCCCTGAGGTTTTCTAATCATTACTCACTCGGGTAGAAAACAATCAAATATATGAAAAATTCTAAAAACCTGTCGCCCGAGCCATCTGCAGCTAACTTCAGAGCGGCCACGATTCGTTGACCGTACTATATAAAGTAAAATATTGACATATGTTTTCAGGTGCCGCACAGCAATCAAGATGCGAAAAGAGGGAGGCCGAAATGGATGATAGCGCCGTACGAAGATTCTTCGATTCAGTCTTACAACATATAGATAACGTAACCCTCTCTACTACAGTGCGTCTTAAAATGTTACAGTCAGCCGAGGAACAGTTAAATAAGTAAATAAACATATAACTGAATTCATATAAGTGTTAAACACTATTAGTAAATACCATTTTACACATATTGATAGATATAGCACTCTTATAATTTTTATTTTATACATTTATAGGAAAATTGTAAATTCTTATTATATTCTTCTGATTCTTATTAGATTGTCGGAAATGGAGCCAATGGTGTCAGGGGCCGCCAACTTTACAGCTCTGTTTGCACGTTGCGTGCTCTCCTTGCACGCGGCGCTTAACTCTACAAATGGACCCCCAGCGCACGCCCTACAACAGCTTACCACTGATTGTCTTAGGTACACATTTAAATGTATTTAACAAGTAACGAATTATATCTGTATAATATAGTTTAATGTTTCAAAGCCGTAAAAAAGAAACAAAAAAATACTAAGCAGAGAGAATTCATTTAGTATTGATATAGAAAATTGAATGGAAATTTATTCCACGCCCTGTGCGTCTACATCGTTCAACCCCGCCGCAGTAGCGTCTTTTTTATTTTCTATTATATCATTTAACACGCAATGCCTCCAGAATTCGAACGTCTTAACACTAGATTTCCTCTGCCTACCCTGCTGTGTGCGAGATACAGCGTGAAGCTGATTTATTTTATTTTATTATATAAACCCCATAACTAGGCGGTGTATAAAGGTAACGGACGAGCTTATCTTCGCAGATTACAACACCAGTTCAGCGGTGTAACGGAGCAAGAGAACGCGTGCGTGTGGCAGCTGGCGCTGCGCGTGTGCGCGCTGCGGCTGGTGGCGGCCGTGGAGGGCGGCGCCGCGCCCTCTGCCGGCGCGCTGTCCGCCGCCGCCGCGCTCACGCACCACGCCGAGCTGCTGGACCGCCTGCTGGCGGCCGCCGGTGAGTGCCTCGTGTGCCTCGTTTTCTATTTATTTGTGTGGAATTCGATACAAGCCACCATTACGTTTACTCAGCTTACAAAATGAATTGGTGGTATATTCTAAGAGCGTGTGTTCGCCTTTATTATTTATTTATTTGTGGTAAATTTGATGTGAACTACCACTGCCCGCTCTTACTTGTCTCTTGATTTACGTCTTTTGAAGTTTTGGTATTTATAATTTGGCAAAGATGTGCTCTTGCTTTGATGCTTTGTTAAGTGGCGGTGTCTTTTTTAACACTCGCCATATTTTTAAATTAGCTGTAAAATTTTCAGCACTGGATTTCAATTCTTGTCAAGTTGTGCTCAATACGTAGGATAGTAAGTGAGAGTGCACTAAATTATTTTTTTACTATGAGACTGGTTTTTATTTCTTGGTATGTTATTAAATTTATTTTTCATTGATTTGTGGAAGTAAATATTGTTCATACAATATGTGACAGAGAAATGCACAGTGCATTTCTTGTTTTCACGTCATAGAATAATATTTTTATTCATTTTGCAGGTGCGGAACCTGATCCATTCACGATAGCAGTGTTCCAGCAATTGTCTCAAAGCGGCGAGCATAAACCTTCGGCTGTTGCGAGAGCCATGCAGCCTTTGTTGCTGTCGGCTCCTCTGCCTGTTATACCGAAACCAAATCTTAAAGTATGATTATTTTGTATTATTCCTTTTTTGAAATTATATTTATTCTTAGTATATAACTACTTATATGCACGTCATTATATAACGTTACATTAGCAGTATGACTTCTTTTTTAAGTTATAAAGGAGACGTAAATAAAATCTTTAAATCCTAACAGACGGAAAATCAAAGATAATAAAAACGTCAGAATATGTTTAGCTAGTATAATTGAGCCGGCCACAGACCAATATACATTATTAACTATCTGTGCCGGTTTATTAGATTACATAAATAACTTATCTAAACCAAATTATGCTATTGTCAAAGTAATCTAAGTCTTATTTTTGTAATGTACAGATCGGAATGTGTTCAGCCAGCACCATCGTGCTGGTCACAGACAACGACACTGTTTGTTAATAGAATATATATTAAAAATATATAAACTTATATTTTTTTCACATCCACAGATCCGAATGTGCTCGGCCAGCATCATCGAGCCGGCCACGGACAACGACACGGTGCTGCGCTTCTGCGCGGGGCTGATCACGGGCGTGGCGCTGGAGGCGGAGGTGCAGCGCGTGCGCGACCCCGCCGCGCTGCGCGTGCGCGTGGCCTACCCCGACACGCGCGTGCACGCGCTCGTGCCGCCGCGCGACCACCTGCGCCGCCTCGACCACACCGACTCCAGTATGTTAGCTTTATTCAGATATTTCATTACCTCGAATTTCACGCTCTAGTTCTTGTAGCAGTTTTAAAATAGTCTGTTCCCCGCTTCGAACAATTTTCGACACATTGTTTGAATTACAGTGTTTGCAGTAGGAGATGCAAATTTTCTTCGACATACATAAATTATTTCAAATCAGTTACTTAATTATTGCTCAAAAACTTATTTTTCCATTTAAGACATTTATAAAGAAAACATTAAATAATTTTGCCAGACGTATAGGACATATACTATTATATTGGTTCAATCTACACTCGAAGAAATTATATTAAAATTGTTTCCATTTTCCTACATTCGTAATACAAATTGAATTATTGAGTTTGCCACTCTATTTAATGTCTCGTATTCAGTCGAGAGCGGAAAACGTGTCATGACACTCTGCTTCCCTGCTAAAAGCGATTAAACATTAACCTAAAAAGAAGCCTAACATATCCGTTTGAACAAATATTTTCTATAATTCTATAGAATCAATGATGATATTTATCAATTGTTTAACTTAATAATTTCTATTCCAGACGACGATGGAACTCAAAACGTGCGTCTTCTAACAAAAGTTCTCATATCACACGGTGTGTGGACGGAGCCGTGTGGAGTTGATATATCTGTGTGTCTGGCGGTAGACGAGGGTGGTAGTAGGGAAGCTGCACCATTGGTGGAACTGTGTCGACCTGTCCGGGTGACTGTAGCTCCGAAACCAATTAAACGAGGCATATAGGTTATGCCTATTATTAATTCTATTAAAAAATTGTGTACTAAGTTTTTAACAACTTTTATTATGAACACATTTCATGTGACCTAGATCCTGCCCATGCTATTTATGTAAATAGCTACATAACAAAAAAATGTCATTAAATCAGTCCAGTTGTTCTGGTGTGTGCATATTTTAATAACTAGAATAACTTAGATTCATATTTTATTAGTTATTTTAAACTCTCCTACAGTGTTTTTTTAACATGATTTAATGTATTCAATGTGCAGGCACATTTTTTCACTGTTTTATTATAGTACAGATTAGGTAATAGCTTCACTTTAGTATTTGTTTTTAAAGAATATTGTAAAACATATACATTTTTTTGACTAATCTAGGAGTAGTATGTGTTTTTTTTATTGGACTTTAACAGTATAACTCAAAATATCTCATGTATATATGTTCTTAAGTCAAAAATACATTTAGTAAGTAATGAAATTTGTGATATTCTTATTTCAAATAAAAGAGAATTAATAATAATAAACTACACAGTAAACTTATTAATGGTTGGTGTAAGAGAGGTTTCTAAATAAAATATATATTAAGTAAACATGTGTATATTTATTTACAATTTACACCCATAATATTTTGAATATGGCTGTTTATTATTTGTATTTAAATTATAGTTATTAAGCAGAAGTCACAGTTAATTAAAATTACCAAATCACAAAGTCATTTACAAACATTTTTTTATATGAAGCATAAATATTCATCATAAAATCACATGCGACTAGGCTAGGTATATAAAATAATAATACCATATTACAAATTGTTAATTAAACAAAAAAGTGGCATAATTCTTTTAAATTTTCGAAATTATTCGCTCAAACAAGCCTACATTTTTTTTATGGGAAATGCATTATATTCATAAATATGAAAACAAAAAAAAACAAGTTCTAAAAATTTAAAACTTGTTTTTTTTTCATCCAACAAGAAATAAGTTTTTTTACAGAAGAATAAAAGTTGTAGAGAACAATTTTTTAAATTTTATTTTTATATGTGGTTATCCTTAAAATAAAAGAACTTATATTATTATAACCATATGACATGGCATAATATTTATTTAAAAAGAAATGTCTTTGCCCTTCATTTAACACACATATAGAATAGATAAACCATCTAATATTTATGTAGTTACCTTTACAACTATATCTTAACCTATTTAATATTAAACTTTCAGGAAAAAATTATGTAGTTGTGCTGTAAAACTCATGTTTTTTGGATAATGTCACTTTTCTATTTAAATAATAAAAAAAAATTATGCTGCATAGTATAACTTAGTGCTTATCCATTGCAAGTAATTCTGTTCGGGCAATACAGTGGTATACAAGTTGTTTTACTCCCGGCATCCACGTACTGACAGCACTCACATGATCCACCATTAAAGCTTTATGAATGTCATCAGCTTTATTAGGGGTATTATCTCTTAGTGCTGAAAGAAAGGGTTATTATTTCTTTTAACTTTAATAGTATATCAATAATTAATTTTAATATTTAAAATAAAGCATAATGAGGCCAGTCATAGAACAGGGGCACAAGCATGTGTTGGTAACCTGTTGTGGGTTCAATTCAATTGATGTTGAGGCAAGGCATGGTTTTTTACTCAAATCATAATGCCTCCAGATTTTGACAGAATATGAATAGATAAGTTCCATCTGTTTACCCACTTGTGTAGGGGGTATACATTGAATAAGAATGATAAAATATACACAATTTTTTTAGAATAAGAATAATTTTGACAGTTTTTTATGATAAAATTCTTACCATATGCTAGGTCTTTCATTTGTATTTGGACTGTATTATTTAATTTTCCATTCAACCACATGTCTTCCATTGTTCCTATCCTCTTCTTAATACTATCAGCTTTAGACCCCAATTCATTACTTGACTCTAATAATGATAGTAAAATGTCTTTCACTTCCTTCAGTGCACTTTCACTGTCAATTTCTATATTACCTTGAGAATTTATCTCAGGTGTAATATTTTGAACAGGAGGAACAGAACACGTAGGCAGTGGCGGCATATTGGAAGAAGGCGACGCACTGGCAGCAGAACCGCCACCAGATAAAGGAAAAGCAACTCGTTTATTTAGAAAGTTTCTTGGCCGATTTGGAGGAGTTTGCAGGCTATTGTAAGCTAATTTTGGTGGATCATTCCAACCGGGATCGTAAGGTACTGGAAAACAAAACAATATCAAAAAATAATTACTTTAATGTAAATTTTCTTTATGTGAGATTTAAATTTGTTTTCCTACCTTTATTATTAGTAATTGAAGTATTACCACAGTTTTCCATGGTTTTACTATAATTTTATAATTATGCCAGTACTTAATTAAGTTTGATGAAAAACGGACGTAAATAAATATTAATTACATTAATTTCAATGTTGCACTTGCACTATCTTTGAGTGTAAATATGTCAAATTAAATGACAACTTTCCATTGTGAAGTAAGAAATGGCAAATTAACACGAGTTTGAAATCAGACAAAATAGTAAAATTTTTTGCTTATAGAAATTAATTCAAAATTTTGCAATTTTACACAATAAACAATTATTTAGTAAAATTTAAGTTACTTCTTGTTTAAGATTATTAACTTCAACTTCTATCTTTTTGCGTTATTGCTCATTTTAAAAAATAAATTTAATAAGATAAATAACTTATAATTTTATTGTGTTTGTCTTTTTATATATAATCTAGTGTACTTTTTTAACCTGTAGTTGAATTAATTTGTTTTATCAATTATCAAATGTCAGTTACAGTCAATGATCAATCTGTCGCGACGTACGGTGGTATTTAGAAAATATAAAATGGCATTTTTGAATTTTAGTAGTTTTTTCACTTTCTTTCCTGTGTTATTATTTATAATATTCGTATGGGGAACACGAATAGTTGAAGGTATGTATAAATCTTTAAACTACTTTAAAGGAGGTCGTAATTTAGGAAATTTGTTGTTGCATTGGGATTGTTTATCTCTTCTTAACAATTACGTGGCCCAATATTATGGGAGGATTATTAGAAGTCCTTAAATCAAACCACAATTTTTACTTATAATAATTTTATCTCTGGTTTTCTTTTAACAGGCTCGAAAGCAGAATTTGTCACATGTGGGACTATTCTAAAAATAATGAACACAGATTTGCGGTTGCGGCTTCATTCACATGATGTAAAATATGGTTCAGGATCAGGCCAACAGTCGGTTACTGCGCTCGATTTATCGGACGATCACAATAGCCACTGGTTAGTTCGACCTGGTATGGGAGAAATATGTAAAAGAGGGTGAGATGCTTAATTATGAAATAAAGAATATTTTTTGTATGCATTAAGACATACTTAAATTTTAAATGTCTGTATATTTGTTTTAGAGCTCCAATCAAATGTAATACTAATATAAGATTGCAACATGTAAGCACTAAAAAGAATTTGCACTCACACTATTTTACATCACCTTTGTCTGGGAACCAAGAGGTATCCTGCTATGGAGATGAAGATGGAGAAGGTGATAGTGGGGACAATTGGACTGTTGTCTGTAACAATGATTACTGGAGGAGAGATACTGCTGTTAAATTAAGACATGTTGACACTGCAGCGTGAGTTTATTTAAGTTTAAATAATTAAATATAAACTAATATTATATTGCAACATGTAAGCACTAAAAAGTTTCAAGTTTTAACTAGTTTGTGATGATTTTAATGGAATAAGTATATTTTATTCTTAGTGAAATTCAAAAGCATAATTTCACCATTCAGTTAAAGTTTCACTTATGCAAGAATATATGTATATTTAGTGGAAATTTTACATCCATCCTCTATTCAAGAAGACCATTAAGTGTAATGGGATAGTATTTAACATTAAAAAAAGTATTTTTATTGCTAACATGGTCCACTAAATGTAGCATTTAGTTTTGCCACTCAACATGACACAGGTTCAAGAGGAAAGAAAGCAAGTGTCTATATGAAGGACAAACTGTGAAGCTAACAAAAAGAATTTTCCCTACTGCTCTGGGGATTTATACATGTCATTATATATGTAACTGAGTTTTTATTGTTTATGCTATATATAATACAGAAGATAACAATAAAAAGAAAATATTATTACATTATACAAAATTAATAAATTACTTTGCTATTCTTCAGGTATCTTGCTGGTTCAGGAAGAACGTTTGGAAGGCCTATTAGTGGTCAAGGAGAAGTGGTCGGAATGACCGGTCAATATGGAGCATATACAGACTGGCAGGCACAAGAAGGACTGTTCATACATCCCAGTGATAACCTTCCACACATGCAAAACGCAATACACACTGAATTATAAGTTGTAAATACAATTATTAGAGTAATTTAAATATATTTATGGATGACAATGTGGATAAGTGAATAAATTATTAATTTTCTCATTTTATTTACTTTACTATGAATCTAAGCATAAATTACTTATCCATCTTATCCATATTAAGTGTTAAATGCCCCTTAAATTATTGTGTTCGCAAACTTTTTTTATTTACTGATAAAAAATAAGCTATAGTTACTTCAAAATTGCTAAAACAGATTTCACACATCTAAAATCAATTAATGGTCAATTTATAAATGATAATTTTGTAGACCATAATTTCATGTTGTCACTACCACTACCCTAAGTTTGTAAAACCATCTACTTTGGGACACCTAATTCAAAACCTTTGTTATTCCATGTTATTTGTTACTTCAACACTTGGGTGATCAGAAGTCGATTAATTTATCTCATTTACGGCACAGCATCTCAAACCAGTTTGAATAAAAAGAATTTAGTAAAGATTTGAAACTGCCAAGTGAAGCTTTTTTTTTCATATAAATTATTTATATGAATGTTTGTTCTTTCATTTGTATAACCTCACTTTTTATAAATATCTAATAAAAATAAGGATAAGGATGTAATTGAAAATAAGTTAATTTGTATTAATACTTTATTGTCAAACGTTACATGAAGTGAAAAATTTTCAAGTTACAAATTTGTAGTGCTTCAAGAGCATTAAATTTATAATAAATAATACTGACAAAGATACTTTTAGTAAATATAGAATTGGATACTTTGCATTTTGCCACTTGTATTTAATTTTAGAATATTTTTTTAAATAAGTGAAGAATAATAAACATATAAAATGTAGCTGTGACAGAGGAAAAAAACATGGAATAAAATCTTTTATGCCAGTTAAATTTTTTGTGTTAATTTAACGATGCTACTGAAGCACAAAAATAATGTTTAAAAATATCTCTAAAACTAAATAAAAAGATAGAAAATAATCAAGAGTTGCTAGCACCTGGCCGCTTCAGTCACGGTGCTACTGCTTCGCAATGGTCAAACAAGAAACCAAACAAAAATTTTAACTTTCTATTGAAATATAACATTCTAAGGCACATATAGAATGCGAAATGCATTCATAATTATAAGTACGATCATTAATTGCAAGTGTAAATATTTTATTTGGATATTGACCACAGTCTTAATTTTTTTCAGCCATATCTCTTTATGTCATAAATGGTCTGTTCTGGTGCATATTTGGTACAATTGATTATTATGTAATTTGGTAGACATTGTACGTAAACGAATGACTTTGTAATAAATAAACAGAAACTTTAGTCACCATTAGGATGACAGTGCATGGTTGATTTAATGCTAGTGTTTGCAATAAATCCAATACAATACAAAATGATTAGAATACATATAAGAGTGCACAAAATAAGCAAAATTATGCTTTTCATTTATATTTGTGCAAATCAATTCATTTAATAATCATACAAACTATATCCTGAGTCATTCATAATTTATATTAGGTAGCTAGCATAATTTATTTGCTAGCACACTGTTAAGTTTCTCTAGTGCGTATGTCAGATTGGTGTACAATTTTTTATCACAGCCGTACTCCTCAATTGTGCTGAAACGGAATGTTCGGAAGTTCTTCTCGACATCTATATACGTAACGGCTTGCATCAATGGACATAAGATTATTTTCGTATGATCTTGGAAGTTAATCTGAAAATATAATAATATTTCATGAATAAATTCTTATCCTCTAAAATATTTTTAAAAATAAAATTAATATACAGTTCATCAGTTGATTCAAATCCAACCATAAATATATTTTTTAAGAATATTCACCTGTAAAGTTCCATTAGTCAGGTACATAATAACAGCTAAGGTGGTCCTGAACCACTGATGTAAGTGCGGCAACCGAGACAAACCGTCACTCTCTCTCACTTGCACTGATGCACCTAGTGAAGTAAATAAGATATTTTATACACAAAAAATTAAAAATTAAGTTAATTAGTATAAAAAATATTGTAGTGTATTTACAGTGTCAAGTGCTGAGTTTTCCGCTTTCTGCCCACATTGGGGATATTGACGCTTTTTCTTGACAGCAAGTCATTCAAAAATCATTGCCCAAGTAAGTCGAACCCCTAACTATCGCCCTTACAGACGGATTCCAACCATCCAACAACACCATTGATTGTAACCTCTATACAAAATGTAATATGCTAAAGTTTTGTAAAAAATACAATTTATAAATGCTAACCAGCTTTCATTAAATGTTCAGTCATATAACGTCTAAAGTAGGTAAGAAGCTTCATCTTCTTGTCCAATTCTTGTGGATATTCACGCATTGTCATATACTGCTCCTGGCCCTGCCGGTTGATGTAATGCACATTTCTGTAAATATAAGACAATATTGATTTTAATACAATAGTGCATTAAAATGTTTTATGAACAGTATGAAGAAAATACATATTATCATAATAATTTTTTTTATTTATTAAAACTTACATTAGGTTTTAAAGAGAGGTAAACAACGGTTCTTCATATATTATACCTATCATCTACTGGTGTACATTTCAAAATGTAACATGAATATTTTTGTATACTAATAGTGTATATATAACTGTATTAGTTAGACTAAGACTGTAAATTTTCGGTAACTGAATATTATTTGATAATATTTTTAATAGTGCGCACACCTAGGATATTAAAATACTAATATTTCATATAAAAGTTTCAATATGTCCGACTATGAGACCGACATTTGACCTCAACAATTTTTTATTAGTTTTCTTTTAAACTATAATTTCATTTTTAAAATAATAAGCGTGAAAGTGAGTTACGTTGTTATCTTTCATGACTAAAAAATTCATCTGATCAACTTGAAATTTTGCACATATATTTTTGAAAGCATAGTCAAGGCACATGATATTGTTTATTTCTTTAAATAAACAATATTAATAAAAAAACAGAAAAAAAAACTCTTATTTGACTTTGTTACGTTCATGAAAATGATTATATTTAATGAATGCTGATCTTCTTACGTTGGGTAATCACTGGAGTGAAGCTGGTGGTAAAAATTACTATAGAATAATTTCAGCAATATATTTACTACTTACACTCCATTAGACAGCATAATCAGTTTAGTAGTATCGTTGAACATTACGCCGACACTCTCGTCGCACAGCTGGTAACCAAACCCGTACTTGTCGCTGTAGTCCACCCACTTGCCCACCCATACTAGCGGCTGAGCGGCGGGGTCGCTCATATCATCGTTCAGGCACTCGCGACGGCATTTTAGCTGGAAATTATATATACATCTTTAAAATTTTCTATTTAAAGCATTTACTAACACAAAAAAGTCTTATATACTTTCTTAAAAGGCCGTCCAAAATGGAGTTTGATAAGGGTAACACATTCAGATCTTTTTAATATAAAGCAATATTTTGTCTTAAGATAAATCTTTGAAATATCCTGGCTTAATGCCATTGACGATACCTAAAGGCGAAGTTTTCCGTCAATATAATATTATAATAAATTATTTAATTACTCATATGCATTTTAATCCCTAATTTATGTATAGAACAAAGAAAATACAAAATATATTGCAATTTACCTTATTAGTAAGCAACGCGGATAGCTGATCGCGCAACGCGAGAAGGTTCTGTCTGTGGGAAGTGGGTTCGACCGCTCGCGGCTCGGCAGCGGGCGCGCGTTTCACTGGTGAGTCTACCGCCATAATCTCTGTTGGTAGAGGCAAAATATTATAAATAATATTTAATAGACGTACACTATGAACTAAATTCTCGAAATAAAAAATGTAAATGTTATATAGGAGGTATTTCGATCTAAAAAAAAAAAGAAAAAAGATAAAAAACAAAAAAACAACCAACCATTACTATTAACTTCAAGCAGCGGCCGTCTATGCACCGACAGGCACTCAAGCTGATCAGTCCTAGGCGCTGTAGTGAGACAGGACAGCGGCAATGCTGCAGGCATTATGCCCGCAGTGAAGAACTCATGCTGGAGTAGCTTGTCTACGGATGGACGGCTCGATGGGTTGGATTGGAGTTGAAGAACAATCATTGATATGGCCGGCTTACGGAGTGTTGATGGTATTCTGTACACAAAATAAAAAAATAAAATATATTCAGAAGTGGTTATTATTCTATACAAGGAGTAAAAACTTTCATGTGGCATAGACATGCTTACATGTTGATTATGTTTAAATTTGGAAAGAATTAATTTAAAAATGTATGAATACAGTTAAACAATTATAATCCAGGTTGCATAAAAAAAAAATTATCAAAGAATATATTTATCGTAAATTATAACATATGAGACATAAAATATTATTTGTATTGTTCTTTTTCAGCTACATGCATTCACATGTAACCCGCATATAACAGTATCGGAAGAGGGAACTTTGTGTTAAGAATCCGTTTCTCACGTTTCGCCGAATTTTTTAAGCATTGCGTATTGAGTGCCGATAATCAACGCTGCGCTTTTGTCCTTTTGCCTTGGTACCAGAGATAAAAATAGACAATAATTCATTTTCCCAAGTGGGGGCGATCCCTGCTCCACGACGCCCTCGAATGTTTTGTGGTGTTCACTATATATAACATTTATTTTGTTCAGCTTCACGCTGCATCCCGCTTGTAGACAGAGGGAGCCTAATGTTAAGACCTTTCGCTCCCCATTTTCCGCCGAATTTTGGAGGCATTGAGCGTTTGAGTGGCGGAACTCAAGGCCGTGCTTTGCCTGGACACAAGAGCAAAGAAATACAAATACTTAATTTAAGTTGAATGGGAATCGAACCCATAACCTGTCGCGTTTACAGTCACATGCTTGTGCCGCTGTGCTACGTTTAGCCTATTTTTTTTTAAGCTTTCACAGTATAGCTAGATAGGCAGGTGGGAATCTAGTGGTAAGGCACAGCATTCCCCACTTTCTGTCCATTTCTTATGACTGCATGTTTTGAGAGGTGTTACCAGATCAAGGAAATAAAAATAATTCATTCTCTCTGATCAGGATCGAACACACATTGCATTACAGTAACACACTGTTCTGTTAAGCTTTAATGGCTTCTAATACAAAAAAAATGATATCTCTTTTCATAGATATATGATTATCGCTTGGTGGTGTACATAAACACAAATGAAAGTAGTAACACAATCAGCAAAACATATAACATTTTAGCTGTATAAGTAACAATAATTATAACAACACTGTGAAAATGTTACCATTAAAAGTAATTAAACAAAGAAAACTGAAATTATCAGCAGAAACTCTGGTCAAGTTATTCAAGAAAGCATAGTAAATTTTTACAAGATTGAAAATTTACTTTAACATTAGTTCTAAGAATAAGAAATAAATAATATTAGCACTGAAATTTAAAATTTTCCTTTATCATGAAAACTCAACCCATTTTTGATGGTTTATACATAATTAAGAAAAAAATATATATGAACACATGTTAACATCACAAAAAAAATTGCATGTTTGTCCATCACCACAACACATTTGTAACCTGTAACGATGTTTGATTGTATTATCGTTGATAACAGCCTGTGCATATCGAGAACCAATAGCTTGCCATGGCCCAGCAAAACATGCATGCAGAGCTAGGTTTATCCCCTCACTAGGAAATTGAAACAATTTAACTTTCTATATTTATTTTTATTATTTTCTATTCATATAATATATTTTTTTTTATAAAATTTTTAAATTATGTCTGTGTGGCACTGTATTTAACTGCACAGTACTTAATCACAACAATTGTTGGTAGGATTATTCAGAGGAATGAAGAATTTTCATTTAACTCTATTAACAATGAAGCAGTGAGTTCTAGCACTCATCATATGTAGGTAAGTAGGGAGTGTAGTGTCTTAATTTTATGTTTCCAATATCCTTATCTAATTCTGCTTTATACAGGATATATAATGTAAGCTAAATAATAAAAAAATCTTTTGTTTTGTATTTTGTACTCACATTCTAGTGCTTTATTTTTGAACAATTACAAATTATAGGTTAATTAAATTAGAAAATAAATATTACAGTATTATACACACCTGTATTCACATTGCTTGATTCTTTTATAAGTATCTCTGAGTGTTGAAGTCTCAAACGGCGGCTTGCCAACGAGCAGTGTGTACATGATGCAGCCCAAGCTCCAGATGTCCACTTCGAATGAGTGGCCCTTTTTTGTCAAAATTTCTGGTGCAATGTAATTTGGTGTGCCGCATAAAGTCTGCTTTCTCTCTCCTGCAAATTAATAAAAGGTTTACATTTAATTTTTTAAATTTCTTTGATTAATTTAAATAAGACATGGTTAAAAGTTAGATACAGATAGCTTATATGTAGCAGGTATTAATAAGTTGATAAATAAATTTGTAAACATGATTTCTATGTCACTAATACTTTAATTAAATATTAAATAAATAAGTATATCAATGCATCTGTTTTACTACCCAAATCCGACTTGAGAGAAGGAGAGAGTTGTTAACAAAAACAACTTTTAACAACTCTCTTCTTCTCTCTTGTTCTAAAGTTATTATGTTTGCAAGTTCCTTATCAACCTACTTACACTAGGTACAGATACTGTTGTGTTTACAAAAATTGTTATTTTAAGAAATAACAACATTTTCCTGAGAATTTTATTTCATGACTTAAATTTAAGGAAATGAAACAAACTTTTATTACCTTCAAATTCAATCTTAGCTGCTAAGCCAAAGTCTCCAATCTTAACGTGTAAATCATCATCTAGAAATAGATTTCCTAACTTGAGATCTCTGTGTATGATCCTCTTGCTATGCAAATACTGCACTCCGAGGAGAATTTGGTGCATATAGAAACGTGTTTCGGGCTCTGTAATAGCTTTCCTACGTTTGTGCAACTCCATCATTGACTGTTAACACAAAAAATACTGTTACACAAATATTCATCACAATGAAACCAATTAATAAGTTAAAAACCAGTTCTTGTATGATAACTGTTCACATTAAATAAATTACTAAGTGAAATTTAGAATTATAGAATTTATATTTAGAACTATAGATATAATAACATATGAACTTACTCTTCTTTTGCAAAGTTCCAATATAATATAAATGTTTAAAGAGTCTTCAAAAAAGCTGTGAAAGCCGACAACATGTTTGTGCAGCAGGGATCGATGGATAGAAATCTCTTGTGCCATCTTTTCCTTTTGACTTGATTTCACCATAAGTTTTTTCGATACTATTTTGCCAGCATAAATTTGGTTTGTAGCTATGTCTTGTATTTCGTAGCATTTTGCAAAACCACCCTTAAATTTCAAGTTTGGTTATAAACATATTTCAAATATATTTATTCATGACCTATTATATATTTAGCAAAAAAAAAACTTATACATTACAAAAATTATACTTGAAAATAACTAAAATTAATGATAGTTTGAATTACTAAAACTTCAACACATGAAGCCGTTAACACTTTTGAAAGAAACAATTTTTATAAAATGTAAGTTGTATTTATTTCGAAAAACTGTAAAAGTACACATTTCATTTGCAATAAAACTAATTGCATATATAATGAAGACAAAAATTAAAAAGTTTAACTCACCTTTCCGAAGAATCTTAATCTTTGATAAGTGCTGTTTGTTTGTGGATCGTGTATAATTTCAGGAATTTCTTTCTTTTCATCTTCTTTGATAGACGTCATTATAAATTAGCTTAAAATGTAAATAAAATCAAATATAACAGTTAACACGTATGAGCAATAGCATAAACGATTGTTGACAATTCACAAAGAAGGTTTCAAACAATTCAAACGGCAAGACATTTGAACATAAATGGCAGTTAAGCTATATTTAACGGTATGTTATTTCGTCCAATAGAAACTGTTTCTTGTAAAAATGTTGCTAGTTTTTAACCAATATTTAAGAATTTTTGACCATAGAGTCGTACGTCACAATACAGATAATATCAATTCGTAATTATAAAATAACAGTTAAATATTTAAATAAACATTTAAAAAAACCTGTCAATTACCATTAGTATTAATGTTAAGCATTATTTAATCTTAAAAACAGATTTATTATGTAAAATCCTTATTTTGTATATTACACAGTGCCGTTTGCGGTGATTAACAATGATATTTTTTTTATTTTCATTTGTAAATGTAAAAAAAAAAAAAAAAATTAAATCAGCTTCACGCTGTATCCCGTACACAGCAGGGTAGGCAGAGGGAAC
>DWAO01001080.1:0-20689 GCA_018230605.1 Heliconius congener | reverse complement strand
GCCACTCAACACGCAATGCTGGAATCCAGCAGAAAGTGAAGAACGAAGTGTCTAAGACTAGGTTTCCTCTCCTACCCTGATGTGTGCAGGATACATCGTGAAGCTGAATTGATTTGTTTAATAACTTAAAAGTGCCCAGAAGCACTTTCAAAAAGTTGGAACTTGGATTTCAAAAAGTTCAAGTCCAAATTTCCTTACTTATAAATATTTGTATATTGAATTCCATTATGTATGAATGTACCTACTAATAAAGCAGCAGAAAGTGCAGGAAGGAGTGAATTGTCACTGAATTATCTCGGCATATCATCAAATTGTGACAAATAAAAAATCATGATCAGAAATTGTAACAACAATAATAACTATATACTTATTATATGGTATTTAAGTAGAATGAAGCAGGATCCACGATACAAATCAACAAAACCCGTTGACATGCCACGTGCTTGTGCGCAGCATCCCTTCTAACTGTTAACCCGTAAACGCGTGCGGGATCAATAAGACCCACCTTCGAGATCTACTCCCCTATACCCGTTTATCTTAAAGCACAATCCCTTTTTATCCCTTTTATGTAAGGGTTAGGGTACATGAATCCTGTGCAAAGATTCTGTAATGTACCACGTGCCCTTTGTTCAGATAAAGAGATTGCTTCTTTATGTTCGAAGCCTTTTATATAACGTCGGTCTTTTTATCAAGTATGTTCTTATATTTTACATAAGGTTTGTAACTATTTACTTTCCTATATGCTGCTAATCTGGCATTTTCACTATTTTAGTTAAATAATAAAAATATATTATATTCAAATTTAACAGCAACATGTTATAATGTATTGTCAAATTTTGATTGTGTGTCGTAAAAGTCCAAATTTGAGTAATGAAAATCAAGTTTTTGATGTGGCGCTATAAATTCCCAGAACATATTTTAAACACGTGAACTCAAACCGTGGGACCACACATGTAGATTGAATAAAACTACAATATGTAGGCAAATCCGAAAACCAGATTTCTTTCTTCATCAATATTCACAATATTAGAGGAAGCCCCTTTTTTGAATCACTTTTTTGTACAGGTTTCGTAACGACTTTTTTCTTCAACCAAAAGACGATGGTGACCTGCGACCTCTGTACTTAGAGACCCTTTGAGCAAAGAACGGTTGAAATCTAGTTTGTATAAAAAACGTGTCTATATGTTTTGTTCACAACACCAAAGTTATGAATAGAAGGCTGAAACGAATTTATTATAGCCGAGGTAGTTTATCTAAATTTATTCTTAAAAACTTCTGTATATTATTTACTATTTATGTAATATATCTGTGGCTGTTTAGCTATACATTTTATATTTTTATCTATTTATTACAAAAAAATACATAAACAGTAATTAATTAAAATAAATATTTCTTTCTCCTTTAAGTTATTAAGTTGCTATAGCTCCAGAAAATAACCATTTTATTGTTATTGACCTCTTCATCATTAATAACAGTTATCAGCCACTCAGCCATCTATTAATAACTCTTAATCATCGGCTGCGTGTTCTTATGAAAGATAATATCTGTATCCAAGAAAAAAAAACCAAGTAGTTTTTTGCGTTCAAACATCCCCAAGGATTTGACACAATAGTCCCATAGCGCTCCCGTTAAGTAACCCAATTTTTGCACCATAAATAAAAAGAAAAAAAAGCAACAAAAGATAACGGTCTTCCATACTTTTTTTACATGATATTTCTAAGGATGTATGAATTAATTTGTATTACGCCCCGATGCTTACACACAAAGTGAGTATTGAGAGCGAAAATTAGCCTACATTCATGGAACTTTTTTGTGTTTTTTTTAAAGAAAAAAACATCTTTTTACAAAATTTTAATATTTTGTGACAATATTGACAGATCCAGCCCGAGCGTTTTGAGATAGGATCGAGTATTTGTAAATAAGCTCATTGAAAATTTATACTATTCTTATGGTTTTACCAACGCCTGATTGGGTTTATTGTTAAAAGTTTTTACCTTATCTTGAACAAGGGTGCTTTGATTTTCTAAGATATCTACTTCGCTTTTAGGTATTAATTTTGTGGATTAATACGAATTTTAAGACACGATACGAATAAATTTATATAATAACTTTGAATTATTTGTGTGTAGAAACATAAATTAATAATTAAATATTATAAAACATTTAAAGCATTATTTATTTCATAGGAAATAGATTTTTGCCCTTTTTACTATGATATTTTAATGTGTTTTGAAGTGTACACACACTCAAGATTTAATTAATCACTCAATATTTAGCATACGTGTAATTTTTGTAGAAAATTTATAATGTAGATATAGTATAAATTACATATAGTATAAGTTAAATATAGCAGGCCAAATCTACAAGTTTCGCAAAATGTCAAGAATATTTGCAAATAGAAAAAAACTTAAGGAAAACAATCAATAAACTTCCGATAGTTTTTATCAAGCAAATATTTGTATTAAAAACATAGTTCTAAAATATAACTTCAAAAGGATATTAAACTTAAAAAAGGTTAGATATTTTTTGTGAACGTATCAAAGGCAACAATAAACAAGACAGCCTCCGTAGCCATTTAAGGGTTAATCGTGCAACCTTAGCGGTTAACCACGTGCCAGATGAGGGTTAAAGTGTTAAGAGATTCATCTTAAATAAAAAGTACAAAACGGATTGTAAACATTTGTTAGTGAAGTGTGACTTTGAAAGGGTGTTGTTCCTTTCGGATTTTGTTGTGGTTGATTGGAACTAATGTGGGAAAAAAATTGTATAATATATAGTAAAAAAGTAATTTTATCTATAACTGTTACTAAATAGTGAAGAAATTTTATAGTTTTAAGCCTATTAAACTTTTGAAATTTCAATTTAATGAATATTAAATATTTTTAACCTGTTTAAAGTGTTATTATTCCACACTTAGGAATTCTAAATTAGTATTAATAAATATATTTTTTTAAAGAAATGAACAATATGTATTGCTTATGTATTTTTTTTATCATAGAGTTATCCTCAAAAGGATGGTATGCTACTATGAATTTGCACTATCCTTTTTTTACCTTCATTACCTATACCAGACAGGACAAACAGAACATAGTATTAAGACTCTGGTTACCAGAGCAAGGAAATGAAGATATCTCATTCCCCTCAGTGGGAATCGAATCCAAAATCTTCGTATTTACAGTCAGACGTAACGCTGCACTACGAGCCCTCAATATGTTGACATATTCACAATCTTAATGTACAAATTATACTACAGTATTCAGATTTATCAGGTCAGTATAATTTGAGATGATACGTCGTTCTACAGGGACGTTCAAAGTTCGCAGAGATTACAGATTTAATATTGATTGGGTTCTTCCCCGGGGAAATATACATAGGTATTAGTTTGATTGAGGCTACTTTATTCAATATTGTCTTTGACAATATTTATCGTTACTTATGAAATGTACAAAAAAATGATTAAATTAAATCAAAAAAACGGGTCCACGCTGTATCCCGCGCGCGGCAGGGTAGGCAGAGGGTAGCTTGTGTTAAGACACTCCGTTTCCCACGTTCTCTGGAACTCAACGTTGGGTTTTTGCCTTAGTACAAACAAATAAACTTTTCAGCTTTAGCTTTACAATATTTTTAGTATTACTTTACAAAAACCATGATGTCTTTCTAAAAAGGCAGTTCCTTCTTCTATAGAAAACTTATATTACAAGATATTTTACCATCATCAGAGTAGAAACAGACTATATTATATACTTTGTTGTCTTACTAGGTGTAAGATGTATTGTGACTATATTATATACTTACAACACATCTTACACCTAGTAAGACAAGGGCACTCAAACCAAATCCAATAAGAGCGTACGCGCGAACGTTTTTGTCAAAAGCACAAAGCAACCTCGCCTTGCTTCCCCGATTCCCTTAATCGAGGCTTAAGTGGCGTAAAGCGTACAATCCCATCACTCGCCAACAAATCTCATTTTCACTGCACTTTAATCCGATATTATCGGCTTGCCTTTACCTACGCGGCGGTGATTTTGCAATATCAATATTCATACATTGCGGCCCTTAGGTGGTTTTTTTTACAGGTTTACTCTGTATCCCGTAGACAGCAGGCTAGGGAGAGGGAACGTAGTGTTACGATACTCTGATTACCGCTCGATAATTTTTTTTATGAATATTTCGATAATGGATGAGAAATGAGTGATTTGACACCAGGTTTTCTGTTTATTTGTCTAGTAGTTCAATTTCCTCGAGTGGGACTTGAACCCCCAACCTGTCGTGCTTACAGTTGCAAGCTTGTGCCCTTGCGCCACGACTGGTCCCATAAAATGAAAATAACTTTGAATGAAACAAAATAATAAAGTTAATATGCTTATTTAGATAAATGAAATTTCGTATTGTTTAGATTCCGGCTGTATCCCGCTCATAGTAAAGTAGGAGCGTAGTGTTAAGACACTACATTGGCAAAGATTTTTTCATTTACATATACCTGTACGAGTCTAGTCGCGGCCAATCGTGGTGTAGGGTCGCTCTAGCGTATAACAGTGAACGTTACAGGTTGTGGTTTCGATTCCCACTCGAGGAAATTAAATATTAATTAATTTAATTTTTTCGTTCTGGTATAGAGGCAAAGCGCGACGTTTAGTTACGCCACTCAACGCATTGGGGAACACGGAAACTTAAGTGTATACGCGGGATACAACGTGAAGCTAAATACAAATACATTCGACATTATTTATATAAAGAAATAATTAATTTTACTTAATTTTTTTAAACATTAAAAGTCAATGGAAGAGTAACATAGCGATGTATGTGAGAACTTGTACCTAGTGTCGAAAACCGTTCGGTTTGTAGTCAATTAAGTGATCAGCCAGGGGTTCTGTGCAATTGGCCGCCTCCGCACAAAGCCTGAGCCGCAACGTTATAGAGAACCGGGGTGGGCTTTTAGAGTTATTGGGGTAATAACGTAAAGAGAGCTAAAACGTTGCTAATTTTTTAAGATTTTTTTTATTGTTATTAAATAAGTAAGAATTTTATTTAGGTATATTTTGTTGTACGCGCTGGCGGGGTAGCCCTAACTTTCATTTTTTTTTATTATTTTGTTGTTTACATATCTTTGTAATATTACGAACAGGGAAAGTTAATGTTGGTGTTAACACTCTACAATTCTCATTATTTCCCAATCTCATCTACATATCCATACACTGTGAGTTAAATCACTTTCTGTTATTGACGCCTTTTTTTAGAATTTATTTTGAAACACTCTGCTCACCACTTTCCACTAAATCTTCGAGGCATTGCGTGTTGAGTGGCGGAACTCAACGCCGTGCTTTAGTTTGTTATTAGAGCGAGAAAATGAAAATACAAATTTTTTCGAGAGGGAATCGAGCCCACAACCTGTCGTATTTGTACCTCTGCGCCACATCTAACCTTTAAATTTATAAATTTTTAATCTATATAACAAGAAAATATCAAAAAATCACTTACCTTACAATTTTTAATATTTTTTACCAGCTCGGTCTCTACAGAGCACAGAACTATTGGTGGAAATCGTGTAGAACGCGTCGAGGCGTAAAATCGCATCAACGTTTTCGGACCGCGACCGTCCGCGTCGATGTGCCTCTGACCGATCGCAAATTATTGGGGTCCATTTTTTTTTTGGGATTTTCGGATGAATTTTCGCTTAATTTTGTTAAAGTAGTTAGAGATTTGTGGAGTTCTTGTAAGAATATTCTATTTAATATTAATATTAATCTAGTGTAGTGGGGAACAACGAGAACTAACTGCCTATACTGTTGTGTGCGGGATACAGCGTGAAGATGATTTAGTTTAAATTTTTATTTTAGTTTTTAAAAATTTGTTTATGGTTTAACGTAACATAACTATTTTAATATTGTTTCAAGCAAAATTTAATGTCAGTAAGTCTTCTAAATTTGATAACAGGGTAGACAGAGGGAACCCGGGAAGCTAGTGTGAAGGCAATCTGTTCCCATCAATATACTCCTGTTCTATATATTCTAGAAGCATAGCGTATTGAATAGCGGAACTCAACACCGCAAATGAGGTAAAGACCTCATCACTAGAACGCAGAAATGAAAATTTCTAATATTTCTTTCCCTCCAGTGGAATCCTATCTACAACTGTCACGTTTACAATCACACCCTTGTGGCCCTACGCCACTACGGCCTACAACAATAGAATAAAAACTTTAAATTTAGGATAAAAATAATGTCCCACTCCGTTCTTAGGGTTCTATGCGAAACCTCAACATTATGTGTTAATTGGAACATAACGCAGCGCAAAAATTAAGTTTTCAACTGTGGAAATAAGGAAATTGGAAATAGTTATATTTTTACGTAGGCAAAGGACGGCGTTGGGTTCTGTCATTTAACGCATAACTTCTCGAAAATTGGAGAGAAAGCGGGAAACTGAGCAAAACTAGGTTCCCTGTGACTACTCTGCTAAGCGGGAAAAGCGTGAAAAACCATTTAGCACATACGTTAAATTTAAAAACAAATTTTAATCACTGCAAAGTAATATAATATTTGAACATTTATAATGATATAAATGGATATGACATCGGGAAGCCATTACTGATAGTCACAAGACAGCGGCGTTCCAGATAACCTACGAACTCTTTATCAACAATAAAAATAGGTTATATTCCATACTGCGTTTGTGTGATGTTCTTCATATGATATATTTTAATGATATCTATATGGTATTATGTTAAGTTATTTCTTATAATCTTTAAAATTAAAACTTTAGTGGCGCATCAGCTCTGAATCACACTGTGAAAGTGACAGTCATGGGTTCGATTACCATTCAGGAGAATCACTTTTTTTTCTCATTTCCTGTCTCCGGTATTAACACAAAGCTTGGTGTGTATATCTACTAAAAGTGAGGGAAGCAGTGTCTTAAAATTAAAATAAATAAAACAAATTGACTTCGAATATATACGTTTTACAAAGAATGCCGACAAAAACAAACAAACGCCTTCACTTTAAATACCATTTATTTAATAAAGTCCCCTTATACCGTCATCTGATGCTAATATGTTTATTAAAGAAGAATATTAAGGATATTTACAAACCACGTACATTAAGATCCAAGTCAATTTGGTGTTCAAAAATCACACAAAAGGCATTCCATACTGTTTTAGCCGATACGAATGCTTTGGAAGCATAAATCACTCACTTCCTATCACTGTTCGCGTCAGGGCTCCTCAAATGCGACATCTTGTAGGAATATGGACAATAAACGCCTAATTTCTTAGTAAATACTTACTTAGAAATTTTAATTTTTTCATCTTATATACAGAAATAAGTGACTGAAAAATACAATATTTTGTATTATATGCGCACATCGAAATTTTATTTAAATTTACATAGGTATGGCGATTTGACAGAATTAAAAAGCTATTTTTTGTTAGTAAAATTTCCGGGATGGACACAAGATTTTCCTGGGGTGGGCACAGACTACCCAGCGTTGTACGCCTGATAAGCATTAAAAAGCGTCAAACTGTAAATTGGTATATTAAAAGATACAAAGGATATTGTTGCTATGAGTAAATACTTAACAATAAGCTTGATTATTTAAAATCCGTGTACTTTGGAGATCCCTGCATTAAACGATCTGCAAATAAGACAATAGGCACGGCACCGTCACCCTTAAATCACTCTTCGTTTGTTTTTTTTTTTCGCGGACGAAGTAATTTAGGAACGGCAGACGCGTGGTTGGGTTCATCAATTTAAGTTCGACTAAAGCATCGTTTATAGAATTACTTAGAATTCATTTAATATTTAAGATATTTTATTTAAAATACTAAACAATATAATACGTATATTAGAGACAGTAGAGGCCGTCATGGCATCTAGCTGTGAAGTTGTGTGTGTGGGTTCGAATCTAACTCGGGGGAATTGATAAATTTTATTTCCTTCCACTGGTAAAAAGACGAAATGCAGCGCTTTGTGCTTTGTTGTTAATATGAAATTGTCCTTTGTCTTAAGTATCTCAATTAAACATTAAGAAAAATATGTCAATATAAAAGAATAATTGTAAAATGATGTAAATAATTTAAAGAAAAATATGATAGAAGGTTGAGCAGAGATAACTTAGAGTTGAGACACTCCATTAAGCAGTGAGAAATTAAAATAATGAAGATCGAACCCACAACCACATGGCGCTTAAGCCTAATTACAGTTAAACCAATTCCATATAATATTGAAATAAAATTCCGCAATCACAAAATATTAAAATTTTGACCTAAAGAAAAGAAAAAGATAAAAGAAAAGACAGCCTGTACCTGTACCTGCTCCCAATTACTCAAGTAGGGCGGGCGGGGGTGACACAGACCTATGCCACGATCGATGATAAGCTTGCAGATGAGTCTACTCGACGATGGGTTTTCTGATTTTGTGGGTTTGTATGGAAATTATGTAATAATTAATTATTATTTATATTTAAATAATTTATCTCTATATTTTTTGATTTGTGAAGGTATATTTTGTTTCACAAGAAACGTCTAATATTTTTTATTATATAAATTTTTAATTGTCATTAGGGTGCTTGTCATATGAATGAATAGCATGGGAATGCACAGCTTGGCTGCATAGCAGCATATGAATAGATAATATAAATATATATATTTTGTAATATATGAAATGATTTAAACAAACATAGCATTGCGTACGTACCATTTTTTAAGTATTACGTCACGCTAAATGTAGCAAAATATTTTTAAAAACTTATAAAAATTTAGACGAGTTGTATGCTTGATCAGAACATATGGTTTAGTGGTTACAGCACTTGCATGATATCGGAAAGGCATAGGTTCGAGTTCCGCTACGTTAAAATTTTCATACGTTTTCTAACAATATTTATACTGGAAGGAACAACTTTAGAAAAATAACTAAAATATTGGCGCTATGTTATACTAAATACAAAAAAAAATTAAAAAATTAACTTCATGCTGCATCCCGCATACAGCAGGGTAGGTTGAGGGAACCTAGTGTTAAGACGCTCCTTTCCACACTTTCTGCCGAATTCTTGGAGGCATTGCGTGTTGAGTGGCAGAACGCCGCGCTTTGCCTCGACACCAGAGCGAAGAAATGGAAATATAAATTTAAGTAATCCTCGAGTGGGGATCTAACCCACAACCAGTCGGTGTTGTAGTCACAATTTGTGCCCCTGCGCCACGACTGGCCTCATATTATTTATATCTATATTTTTATACTAAATTAATAAATCGAATTAAAAAGATCTCTTCGTTAAAATACAGTTCTTTACAGTCTCTGACAACTTAAATTTGAATACTATTATATTTTGAAAAAATTCTAATTTAGTACGTTCAAATAATAAATTATATTTTGCTTTAATAAAGCTCAAGCTTTACCACCAACGAATTCCTCACAAAAACAAACAAAGACATAGCGAATTCGTATTCCTCTATTCACAAAAAAACTTGAAGCTAATAATCTGAGAGGGAGAGAGGGCGGGTCAGAGGTCGGCCCGCCCCCGCGCCCTAGTATGAGTCACTACCGCTGTGTGAGTACCTGAGCCAGTGTCATGTGTCGGATATCAGGTGATAACTAATAGGTAAGTATGGGAAACAAGGTGGAAAATATATTTATATAGATGGTTTATTTTTTTATTAATTTTAATATAAAATAAATAAAAACTAATATAGTTTAAAACGCAATGAATCCAGAATTCGGTGGAAAATGAGGAACGGAGTACCTTAGGTTCCCTCAGCCTACCCAGCTGTATGCGGATTTTGATGATTTTATAAAACTAGATACAATGTGATGTTACAAGGGTGAAATGTAGGCTACAAGTTTAAATTAAGTAAATTTAAGAGCGACCTGCAAAATACCTAGATTTTAGTATATTTATTTAATATTAATATCATTGGCATTTTCGGAACAGTAGTTGAAGTTTCTTGGTAATCTGCCAAATCTAATACGATTAGATTGAATATTTATATGTAGAGTTTCTAAGATATTTTTTTGTATTTACTAAAATTATTTTAAAGTATAAATATTATAAAGTTTTGTTAATGTTTTTTTTTGTATTTAAAAAAAATGTTTCATTTAATAAACAACTTCTTTAGATATTACTCTATTGTAATTCTATACAATTGTAGAAACATAGTGCCAATACCTAAGATTACTTGGAACCTGTATTTATTAAGGAAAAAAAAATTAAAATATCATATTTTTCGTTTCATGTCTATGACTGGTTATATCTTATATCTCTATCTTAAGTTAAAAAAAATTGCAAATCACAAAATTTTGTTCCAATAAGATACGACCCAGCAAAAACTCATTTGTTGAAAAAAGAAAACTGGCCTCGCTTTGCCCAACCGAGGCTGGTCAAGCGAATGTTGACCTAGATAGAACTAAGCTATTTATGGAGAGTGATTTTCATGAGATAGTAATATAGTTTTAAGTACAAAGTAATCATAAAAAAGTTGTTTCCAGAATAAATATTCTCCAGAATTCTGGAAAGTGAAGAACAGAAGTCTTAATAAGAACGGAGTGTGTTAATATTCGGTTTCCAGGTTCCCTCAACTACCCTGCAATGTACAGAATGTAGTATTATGTAAAGCTAAAAAATGTATCTCATTCATTTTAAATATAATTTCATAATATTTCTAAATATAACAAATTTTTACAATTTATATAGTTTAAATAAATTTTCAAACTAAAACTTATTGTCCAATAAACAATGCTCTTAAAAACGACTCTACTTTGCAATATATATTGTCATCTGTAGTTTAAAACAAATAAAACATTCGTATATTATTCACAAAATCCAAATATGTTACTATAAATCGTGAAAAATCATCATAATTTTCAATATTTTCATATAAAACGTTAATACACGTCGTACGCGCAGTGAAGTCGCGCGGTGAATGCGCGGGAGTGGCGTTCAACGCCCCGCCCACTCACGCCCCGCATCTAGATCATTGTTAATGAGGTATTACCATTTTTTTTTAGAAAAAAACATATTTTTTTGGTTTTGTTTATGATTCTTAGGGCAAATTTTGTGAAAGAGTTTGGAAGAATATTATTTTTAGTTAATAATATTAATATATTCTTCAAGGTAACTTATAAAGCCTAAAAAATAAGCGAATATATAGTGTTACAATTCAGACTCCAAAATATAATAATTTATAAATATAATAATTTCAATTTCATTTAAAGTAATATACAATTATGACATGGAAATAATAAAAACGTTACTTTACATTATAAAAACACATAAGAACATAATATAAATATGAAATATAAAAGACAAGATTTGTTAACATTTAAAAACACGAATATCACTAAAAACGCGTATAAATATAATATAACAATCATCAATTATTATTATTATTATAAGAAAAGACGTAAAAACATTAAAATACATATAATATAATAAAAAATATTAACCATTAACAAAAAATTCTGAACTGAAATCCATTAGTTTCAGCGTCTCTATCTAGCCGGTACGTCTCAAGGATAGCGTCTATGTTAACATTGCGGTAGGTAGCGTAGAAATATGGACGTCGGAAAGTTGATACAAAGTAGGATTTTCAAGTACCGTTGTAAAACAAATGTTCCAGTTTTGTTAGGATATTAATTTGTATTTTTTTTTTGAGTTTAGTACCAATTAGCAATGCTTCGTATGTCATAAATGGAATAAATGTTTAAATATTTTTCGCTTTATTTTATTTATGAGCGTCATTTTATTTTTCAGTCATCGTAAAATTTTAATATGTGTAAATAAATGTTATTTCGTATAATATTATTTACACTTTCATTTTTTTTGTTCATATAAATTAATAAACACCTTTAAAATGAAATAAACAATTATTTAAAATTAATAAACTATCTATCCTTCATCTTATCCAATAATATCACACAACAAAAAAAACTAAACCGTTACAAAAATATCAAACAAAACAACAATAAAACTCAACTCAACAACTCTACATACAAAAAAAATCCGGCACAAAACATAATTTTCTTGCTAACGCTACACATTTCCCCCTATGGGTGGGGGGTCGTGGCGGGGCCTTGCTCTGCCCCCGGGCCACCGGGCCAATAGCGAACCGTCGTGCCCCGACCTGAGTTCAGTCGCGATTCCACTGCGACCCTTGACACACGCGCCACCGCGTTCTCTATATTCGATCTAAACCGGCATCATCACGCACGGCGCGCTAGTCTACGGAGGGGCCCCGGGGCTTTGCCCTCCGAGGGCCTCTGACCTCCCACCCCTGGAGCTAGGCTTCAGGAACAGCTGGAGAGAGGATGAGCTGCTGCCATCTACCCCGGCGAGTCAGGCCGCGTCGACGCAAAGCGGATCTTCCGCAACAGATAAGGGACAGAACGTGGAGTGCGTCGTTTGCGGTGATAAGTCCTCCGGGAAACACTATGGCCAGTTCACGTGCGAGGGTATGTAGCGCCAGTGCGAGTTTAAATGGTTTCTGTGCTGTGCTTTTTGTGTTTTTGTGCTTGAGGTTACTGCTAGTGCTAGTTATAGTTTCTGATGATTAGTTGTTAGATTTTGAGCGAATTTTGTATATTTTTTTGTTTATAGGTAAAACAGGATGAAATTAGAATAACGCAAAAATATAAATAAAGTTCTAAGTAAATCTAAATTCTGAATAAAGGTACATTTTTGGCGTTTTGTTAAACACTTTGAGTTCAAGTTGTTAGTTTTAAGGTGACAAAAATAAAACAAATGAATTAATGAACTCACACCTATATTTTTATCTATCTTACAAAATAAAAAAATAATGTTTCTTAATTAAGACAAAAATTTCAAAAGCTCTACAATAAAAACAAAAAACAATTTATAGGAAATATATAACTTAATCAATTAAAAAAATAATAGGTATCTCAAATATCTTCGAAGTGTAAAACTGTCATATAGTGCCAAAATCCTTAAAAGTTGCAAATTCTCAAAGAAAACCAACTTTAATAAAAAAAATATTTTAATAAATAAAAAAAGCTCAAAATAACAAATAAAACCAATTTAACTTAAAATATAAATTAATTGAATTCTATTGAGAATGCAACAAGACGACGTTTTCACAAACTGCCTGTCTCTATAGATAAGGGGGATCTCTCATTTTTATGCAAATCAAGCGCTATATCATTTACCGTTTTGACCTTTTACTTTGTAACGTGACTTTACATACATTTTATAGTTTATATTTACTTACTTAGAAAACGTATAAAAAATTGAACGTAGCGGGACTCGAACCTGCGCCTCCAGGTCGTTTGTCAAAAAGGTTTCTAAATAAATATTTTTCTTTCCTAAGTGTGGAATAACACTTTAAAAATGTTAAAAATAATATATATTTAATGAAAAAAAACAGAATACGTATATATTTACAAATATATTTTAAAACAGTCTCTAATCTAATATTATTTAAATTAAAATTAGTAAAGATGATCAATGAAAATTAAATGATTTAACAAGTTTAGATGTTTTTAAGTTTATAAAACTATAAATATAACGGCTATGTTACTAGTAAAAATTTTGCGTTTACCATACCACATATTAAGCAGGATTCGTAAGAAAAATATTCAAAATCTTGTGCAAAACGGGTATATCTTATATATGTGTATATAACCTGGCAAAGGATAATTAAATAATACATATCTTTGAACTTAATTTAACTTAACTTCACGCTTTACCCTAGTGGGGTAATCAGAGAGAAAGGAGCGCCAAACGCCAATAATTCGTTTAATTGTTACAAAAAGCCTTGGTTTCGTTTTTTTTTGTTCAATTTAAATTTAAATATGGCATTACAGATAATAAAATCAGCTTAATTTTCCTTACTTACATTTAATAAAGAATAATTTAGATACGAAGTACAGATAATTTATGAATAGTGAATACTCCATTAAAATTATGGCTCAAAGCGAATATACAAACAACTAATTAAATCTATACAAGATTACTAGTTTCATAGCAATTTTACTATTAATTGTTATGGAACCTTATTGGTTCAATGGTAAGAATGAGTGAGGATATTAAAACAGTGTGAGTTCGATTTTGCGATGTTTGACATATTTTTTTTATTTGAAGGCGTATTGTTATAAATTTATAGTAATGTTTCTAGTTTATAAGGGTTGCGTCTTCTGTTCTTAATAAGATAAATTTAATAAGCTGGTGTTAAGACTCTCTTTTCTCTATATAATTTTTTTTTATTGCATTGCACGGACATACCTACTTAGGCATTAGGCCTAAGTAGGTATGTCCGTTATCTGTTAATTTTAACACTTTATATATTTATTTTTCATATATTTTTACTATTCAATGACTAGTTTATTTAAACCAAAAACAAAGGAATATTGAAAAAAAAGGAAAATACCTTGTAACTAAATACCATCGACAGTTAATAACAAGTTAGGTCTTAAAGTAATTAGTAGAGATAGCCTTAGTGATAAAAATGTGAATGACGCCCTGGGAACTTGGCGGTTTCTCTGCTGTGCTCACTCAGAAATAAGATAATGAAAAGAAAAAAAAATATTCGTGATACATTTTAAAGATGCTTTCACTGTATTGAAGTCAAGATGCAACATTTTATATACAATTTAAATTCTTGTATAGATTATAACATATATAAGGTAAATTTTGATAAATATATTTTTTAAGCTTTACACTGTGTCCCAAATACAGCAGGGTAGACAGAGGGAACCTATTGTTTAGACTCTCCGTTCTCCGTCAAACTTTCGAGGCGTTGCGTGTTGAGTGACCGCGCCGCGCTTTGCCTTGTTATCAGCGCGAAGAAATCGCTCGAAATCGCGAATCGAACCCACAACCCTCGCGTTTATATTCACACGCACGACAGCCTCAATAGATAAAAATATACGTCAATTACTTCAAAATTACTTTGAATTACATATGTTGCCAAAATAATTTAAAAAAATACATTATTATGTTATTGATAGTTTTATTTAAATCGTATTCTGAATTGTGTATTTAAAATAAATCCTAATAAAAATAAATACTGAAGTTTATTCAATATTAACAATATTAAAAGCAGCGTTAAATTCCGCTATCTATCACTACTCTATCCATTTCGGTCGAAAAATTCGTGAAAATAAGAAAACAAACGTTAATTTAACATAAGACATTCACAATGTATGTATTTGGGTCTATAAAAGTGACTTTATTCATATAACCTGCGAGGAGCCCTGACCCCGACACGTTGGCGCTGCACTTCTTACGCATTAAACGCTTTATATTACAGAAGGAAAGGATTTTGCATATCTTTATTGTTTATAATCTTATTTGAGTTTTAAATCACCTTAATGGGGTTTTTTACGTGTTAAAAAAATGTTTAATTGAGGCCAGTCGTGGCGCAGGGGCACAAAGTGTGACTGTAAACGCGACAGGTTGTGAACTCGATTCTAACTTGAGCTGAAGTTCTTCTTCGCTGTAGCGTCGCGGTAAAAAGCGGGATTGAATTCCACCGTTCAGCACGCAATGTTTCCGGAATTCGATGGAAAATGGAGCACGTCTTAACACCGGGTTTCCTCTGCCTACCCTGCTGTGTGCGGGATACAGTGTGACGCTAAAAAAATATGTTATATAAGTTATTAAAAATATGTTATATAAGTTAACTTATTATAATTCCAAAAAAAATTAAAATAAATTTTTAAAAGAGTTGTTATTGTAAAAATATAATATTATAATGCAAAAATACTGAATATGTAATTAATTATAAACTATAGATAAAGAAAATGTCTCGCTTAGAAGTGAGCTTCCGTCGGTTCTAATATAAGGTACAGTACAAATACATACGCTTGGAACTTAAAGTCATTAATATAAGTGACTAATGCGACGGTTCTGGGCTCTCGTAAATGAATTATTATTTATTACTATTTAATTTTTTTTTGCTCTGGCAACAAAGTCAAAAAGCTCCGCGTTGAGTTTCGCCCCTCAACATGCAATGCCTGAAAAAATTCTGCGAAAAGTGAGTGAGTGTCCTGACACTAGGGTCCCTCTGCCTACCATGCTGTATGTGGATAGAGAGAAACATATTTTTTAAACCATCGTGGCACAGTGTCTTACTACTTCTTCTAATTTCGTAAACGTAACAGCAGCAGGTTCGATATGAGACAAAATACAGTGTTGAGATGGGGCATTTAACACGTCACAACACAAATTTCTTCTATTCCGACGGAAATATCCGTACATAGTGTTGTGACACTACCTTATGCTTGTAATAGAGGAGTAAAGGTAAAGTTCAAGCTAAACTATAATTTCACACTTTCTATTTAACTAACACATTACTGTTTGAAGCCGATTAACAAAAATTACGTCATAAAATAAAATAAAAAAATAGGAATCGTGGCGCCATGCCATTCTTTCTAATTAATTTATGCAGCATTCATTAATTCAACTGATAATCTGCGGCGTTTGACCACAGAGGTCTATATATATGTATAGATACGGTCAAAATTATTTTATTGAATATCAAAGAAATTTATTTTATCGCCTATACGGCGCCAAATAGGTCGCGACATTTTTTTTAATCTTTGTATATATATCTATATATATATTTATACCTCGATGGAATTTATTTGTACTCGTGTATGGATTTTGTATGGATGTTTTGATGTTGATTTAGTTAGTAAAAGTGTATTTTAGATAGTTAAGCTAAGCTTTTTGAGATGATTTTGATACTATTTTTATAACGTTTAGTTCTTTTTTTAAGTTCACGCTGTATCCCACATTTAGGCAGGATAGGCAGAGGGAAGCCAGGGTTAAGACACTCCGTTACTCATTTTCCGATAATTGTTTTGAGGCATTGTATGTTTAATTGCGGAACTCAACGCCGACTGAGAACTAAAACAAACTGATAACACAATGAGGTTCATAAGAGGTTTTTTACCTATTTGTTTTAAACAAGTTATTTAATTAATCTTTACGTGTTGCGTGATAACATCTACCACCATCATCTTAATTATACTTTGTTATAATCCAAATCCTACTAAATAAATAATTGTCATAGAAAATTGTAGCTAATACCTGCCTATTTAAGAACTGAGGCGGTTGTGGTGCAGTCGGAACGTCTGACTGTAAGCACGACAGTTGTGGATTCGATTTCCATTAGGTTCCCTCTGCCCTACCCTGCTATAAAGAGTGCAACCGCTTTTCTTACGCTATTCAAAAATCTTACAAATATTGGATATTAAATACCAAAACGAAATAAAACCATAAAAAAACCCAAAAAGAACCGTAAACACCATGCCAATTACCATAATACGAGTGTATCGATAAACTGCATTAGTGTCGCACCCATAAACTGTTATTTTGATGTCGACAAATACGCTTTATTAAGTTTTGGACCTCCCGCTGGTCAGATGCAACCTTGTCGCAGTAAGCGCCACGCGAGGCTTGAAGGTGAATCGCAGTAAAACTTTACAATCGCTATTACGACAAGGTCCCTAACGAAGCGCCTTCTTTTGACTTAAATACTCAGGCGCACGGATCGCAGTTGACACCTGCTTTAATGATGTGCTGAATTAAAACTGTTTTATATCGACATTAATATTATGATATATGTAATAGTATCTGTGGAATGTCTTAAACATATTAAGGTTCTAGATTTAATTTTGGATTCTATTTATTTTTATGTGCCTGATAGTTTTTTTTTAAAATTTATATTGTAAATTAATAATCTTTGTGATTATTTGTGTGAATTTGACTTATACCTAAAACAATCAAAGAATTTTCTATATTTCAATTATTTCTTAGCTGTAATACTCTACAATATTTTAAATTTTTTATCATGTTGTGTTGTAGGTATTAGAAAACCGTCAACACAACATTTTTATTACAATCGAAAAACTATCAGAAGCATCAAAACCTGTCACCAAACCTAATCTGACACTAAATTTCATCTGTCTTCAGCTATAAAGATTTAAATTTCCAACGAATACAAACGCTCGAATTAAACTGAGGTTGGTACAGAATTATCGATACGACGCGTCACTATATCGGCTTTAACCGGCCACTTTATGGTATGTTTTGTCCTCTATACCATGGCAGTTAACCCTATCTTTACGACCGCCTCTAAACATAAGTGTCTCTCCGAACTTATTTATTCTTATCTCATTCCACTTTTTAAATTGAATCTGTGATCGGCGCGTGTGTGGCGCTCTCTTGCTACTAAAACTGTCAATAAACTACTCGATTTAAATGAATCATGAGTGCTTTAATGAAAATTTTGGATGTAACGCATTATTTATGTGCGTGGCACAACACTAGTGAATAAGGTAAACAAAAAAATACGATTTTCTTATAGTTTTGCCATTCTCGTTTAATATATGAAATTTTGACAAAACAATTTCTAAACGCGAAACTGTTCATTAAACTTATGGAGAGCATGAATAAGAATGTTTTGAGATTGAAACCGAGTAAATATTTACAAATATATAGGTATAGGTGCGGCGTAGAGTTCCGCCAATTAACATGCAAGGTCTTGAAAATAAGAGAGTGCATAAGGAACGGAGTATCTTAACATTAAATACCCTTTACCTACACAGCTGCTAAACAGAAAAAGCGTTTTTTATAATATAGCCATTTTTCAGGTCTCTTTATATTACCTGGAGACAAATGAATGATAGGAAAGTGAATAACAAAAACAAATTGACCAACAATGCAATTAATAAAAAAGTATAGTATTTTATTACCTGAACAATAGAAACGGAGTGTCCTAATACTAACTTTTGATGGATCCCGCATATATTAATGAAAAAAAAAATATAAGAGATATTATAATAAATAAAATCTTAACTTAAAGTATGCCCACCTGTAAATGTATACCCACGCTAAACGGAACAACTTAATAATAATATGTTTTGATAAAAAAAAATCTTATCATGAAGAGTAATTACTTAACTGTAGGTACCTAGTGTAGGTATTTCCATATAAAAAGGGAAGTCCTTGGTTTTTAATGTCTTATTGTTTAACTTAATTAAAATTCTTTAGAATACAATATGTACATAATAAGTATACTCTATAATTATTAAATACAGTACCTTATTTGTAAAAAAGTTTGGTTCAAAAAGTGTCAACTGACTGGGATTCGTACCTACGTCCCTTGAATGACAAGTCTAAATATCATAGCTTTTTTTAGCTTGACGCGGTATTATTAGAATAGCTCCATTTTTCGCCGAATTCTGGAGGCATGGCGTGTTGAGTGGCGGAACTCTACGTCGCGCCTTGCCTCGATACCAGTGTAAAGAAATTTTAATAAATATTTAAATTCCTAGAGTGAGCATCGAACCCACAACCAGTCGCGTTTACAGTCACACACTTGTGCCCCTGCGCCTGGCCCCGTATTTTCATAGTAAAATATCTTATTTCCTTATGCTTTTCTTTTTAGCATAAAAATACACAATAATATATAAAGTACGTAATATTCGATAATTCACCTCGACAGGATCTACATTCTTAGGATCATTAAGCGCGTAATTTGTCATTAATCTTTGTCATTATTCCTTTGTGCCATAATGAAATGATTAAGGGAAGTTATCAATGATGCCTTACTAATCTTTTAAGTATACCTACTATATCTATTTATATAAAAAAAATCCGGGAGTTCAAAAAAATCCTGAAATAATAATTAAACAAATACAATAAAATCAACAAATAACATATATTGATGTTCATTTTTTAAGGAAAAACAAAAAAATATTTACAGTTTCTCTGTTTTAATTTATACTATATTACATAATATAAAAAAAACATATGAAAACTTTATAAAGCCTCAGTGCTAATTTGAGTTAGATAGTTAATTTAGAAAATAATTACAGCTGACCAGTATAGGTCGAGCGTTAATGATTAATGATCGATATGATCTTACAATTGATTTTTTTTCGTTCGGCTTAAGCATCGACTTGGTACCCACCTTTTTTTTAGCGTCACGGCAGAGGGAACCTAGTCTTTAGGTATATGGTTCCTGATTTTCCGCCGAATTCTGGAGACGGAACTCAATTTGCCTGTCGTGCTTTGCCTCGACACCAGAGGGAAGAAATGAAAATACTAAATATTTCATTTTATCGAGTAGGAATCGAACCCACAATCTTTTACATATACGCTTATTACTTTTAATATTTCAAATTTATATATTCTCACCATACTGTATTCTATGTCATATTTTCTTTTCTCTCTCAATTGCATCAAATTGATAATTGTTGAAACTAAAATCTGGTATTTCAATTCTTTTCTTGGTGTTATAATACATATTATACCTATATATGTATATTAATATAAATATATTCTTGCAATTTTTTAAACAAAAAAATTCGTAATTTGTAGAACATACTAATGACTTATTAATTAATATAAATAAACATAAACACCATATTTTGGTAAATATGCTTAGAAAGAAGTATGTACTTTTCCTGTCACATACGTACTTACGCAAACTTAATGTCAGCCTTGATATTGTTACATCACAAGGCTAGTTCAAGATTAACGTTCAGAAACCGCATATCTTTTTTGTTTGGGAGGATTTCACTTAACTATAAAATTCAAGACATTTCAACACTTCTTCAAAATGGCGCCAATTTGACATTCAGACAATGACAGTAATCATTTTAAAATATATATGAAGGTAAAAAGAAATCACTAAATGGTCAAAAAATATTTACAGAAATTATTATATTTTAGAAAATTT
>DWAO01001079.1:0-20693 GCA_018230605.1 Heliconius congener | reverse complement strand
CCCTCTGCCTACCCTGCTGTGTGCGGGATACAGCGTGAAGCTGATTTATTTTTTACATAGATATAATTACTTTTAAGTATAATGTTTTCATATAAAAAAACACCGGCCAAGTGGAAGATAGACTCGCGCACTCGCGCGATAAGAAGGTCACGTTGGTTGTACGGAATCCTCCTTATATATTTATTTTATTCATTTTTTTTATTATATAAATACATGTGAAAAAATTTACTATCTAGCTACCACCATTTATGAGTACTGGTAATAGACGGAAAGAAACCCACGAAACCCCATTCCAAGGAATTGTTATACCTATGAATAGGTTCCCTTCATAGTTCTAGACGCTCGTGTTCTTTTCTCAATTTTCCCAGGTAGAACGGAAAGATGAAATTAATTTTTATGTTACACTTCCGAGTGGGAATCGAACTGTCAGATACTTTCCCATTGTGCTACGGTGGCCCCGTGGTGAAACTATTGTAATAGTAACTTTTCTTTTTTTGAGCTTCAATTTGTATTCCATACATAATAGATTAGGCAGAGAGACATAACCTGTAAAACAAAGCCTAACAATGGATTTTGCATATCAACGAGCTGGTGTGATGATGGAGCCACCTTAGTATCTTTAACCTTAGGAACTATTTAGAGGTTAGTAGTAAGCCATTTGTATCATCATTATAGCACTAGTATTACTTCTTATATGAATGTGTGTTCTTAGGATTTTTTAAAATATCTATATGTTATACTGAAATCTTGAAATATTCATAGATATATATTGTATATGAATACGAGTATTTCAAGATCCTTTAAACTATAACTTATATGACAGGACTTAAGCTTAAGCTCCATGTCACGCACATGCACAATGTCTATAACTTCGCTTGTAACTATAATTTTACTACTGTTACCGCTAAATGCTCTGAATTTGACACTAAGTCCTCGAGTAGGAATCGAACCCGCAACCTGTCGCATTTACATTTGCTCACATGTAACCCTACGCCACGACTGGCCTCATATTTATTTAAAAGCCTTAGTCGAAAGTTTAGATTTTTCTCTATTCCACGTGAAGCTGAAAAATTAAGCCTCGTTTGATTTTCGGCACAAAGAGCAGTTACTGCTACGATAATTATGCTAGCGTTAAAATACCGTTTCGTTTCACAAAAGCATTTTAAAACTTAATTTTCACTCTGTAAAAATATTTTACAACTTGGTTTTTAGTGTGAGAACTAAGCTGAGAAACTTTATGGGAATACTTAACACAGATATGCTTTCTAAAGATGTGTCTTCAATATATTCATAACTTCCTATTTAAATATTACAATAAATATTTTTTACATTTTTACATTGAGGTTAGTTGTGGCGCAGGGGCACAAAGTGTGACTGCAAAATCAACTAGTTGTGGGTTCGATCCCCACTCGAAGAATTGAAATATTTATTTAAATTTATATTTCTATGACTCGAACCCGCGCCTATAAATACTATTTTTCCTTACCTAAGTGTGCAATAAGACTAGTTCATTATTTCTTCGCTCTAGTGTCAAGACAAAGCGCGATGAAGAGTTCCGGCACACAAAACTCAAAAGCTTGCAGAATTCGACGAAAAGTGTAGAACGGGGTGTCTTAATATTTGATTCCCTCTGCCTATGTATTCGATGTACGGTATACAGCGTGAAGCTAACTTTTTTTAAAATGTACATATACAATTTAAATACAAACAAAAAAATAATAATAAATCAGCTTCACGCTGTATCCCGCACATAGCAGGGTAGGCAGAGGGAGCCTACTGTTAAGACAGTCCGTTCCCCACTTTCTGCCGAACTCTGGAGGCATTGCGTGTTGAATGGTAGAACTCAACGTCACGCTTTCCCTCGACACCAGAGCGAAGTAATGGAAATATAAATTTAAGTAAACATTCATCTCCTCGAGTGGGGATCAAACCCACAACCAGTCGGTTTTACAGTCACATTTTGTGCGCCACGACTGGCCTCCAATAGAATAATAACAAAAAAACAATAAGACATATCCAGTAGTAGAATCTATATCAAAACGGAAGCTAACATGGTTGCGAGCACGCTCGTACCTAATTGTATGACAAACGGTATCCCCAGCTTGGCCGTAAGCTTATTTGTCGCTACCGTCCATAGTCATAGTGCTTTCATTTATGTAAACTATCGTTTATATGCATTTATTATTATAGTGTTTGTGAATATACACTTGATTTTTTATTTTGTGTTTTAAATGTGTTTTTCAGTATTAAATTATAACGTTATATTGTACAGTAATATACTGTGAGGCGTATGATGAGTCGTGGCGTAGGGACGCAATGTATGAACGCGACTAGTTCTGAGTTCGATCTTTGAAGAAATTAAATATTTATATTTTCAATTCTTTGCTTTGGTGTTGAGACAAAGCACGACGTTAAATTTCACCTCTCAACGCGGAATACTTCCAGAATTCAGCGGAAAATTGGAAAACTAAAAACTAAATTCACTGTGTGCGGAGTACAGCGTGTTTTTTAAATTGCAATAATACACGTTTCTAATTTAAAAACAAATCTTAAGCTTCTAAGTCTTATTTACCTTAGGTCTATATTTGCTAAATTTCCTTCGTTAGCGCTCACTTCCACTTTAAAAAGACCCTATCTATAAAATTTCAAGACTCTGGGTTCAGCGGTGTAAGCTGTGTGTTGATGTTCAAGTATATTGTTCACCTTACAGTTAACACAGTACAGTACATTTATTAGAAAATATGTTTGGAATTCATATATTTGGAATTGAACCCATAACGTAAAGCTTAAGACGTAAGAACCAACCAGTCACTAACTAACATCTAAACTTCAAGATACGAGCGAAACGTTGATAGTTACGCCAGTTACCTATTTCCATAACAATAGCCGGTCAGTTCTGTTTACGCCACAGGATGGACAATAGGTACTTTCATACACGAACTCTCCTAATTGCAGTCAGAAGTGATTATATTTTTAGAAAAAATATTATAGGCATATTACATAAGGCCATTATGGGGAAGAGGGTAAAGTGATTGCGTGTTCTATCAAAAAAAGGGGGAAAATATTTTTTTTTCTCTATCAAGGCAGAGCACGAAATGAAGTGTATTATATATTTTTTTCTTTTATACGGAAAATTGCTGTAAGCTGAATTTTGTTTCCATTTTTATCTCTCTAACTCTCGCTTGAAACGCAGATAGCGTTATTGTATGTGTTAGTGGAGTACATAAATCTAAACAAATAAATAAATCAGCTTCACGCTATATCCCGCTCACAGCAGAGTAGGAAGAGGGAACCTAGTGTTAATACATTCCGTTTCCCACAATTTTTGACGCATTGCTTGTTGAGTGGCGGAACTGAACATCAGAATGAAGAAATAGAAATAAAAAAATAAATAAATATTTCATTTCGTCGAGTGGGAATCGAACCACCAACCAGTTCCATTTACGGTCACACAACGGTAGGTAGTCAATATTTTGATCAAATTTCGACTACCTACCGTTGAACAATTACAAAAACACTAACAATATCAAAACACAATAAATGAAGCCACTCTAATTAATAATACATTCATACAGTACAAAAGTAATATAGTTTTTATTGCAGAACAAAAAATACGTGGAATCGCTATTAATTCTTGTTTTTTCTTCCACTGACATATTTATGTTTCCACGCCTGCTCTATAACTCTTTAATGTTATACGTTGGCTTTTCCGTAAATACGATATTTTTTGTGAATTAACCATTTTCTACTTGTTAGAATTGGATATCATAGTGTTAGTTTGCTTACTTAGTGCATTCTAATCTTGTTTAAAATTTGATTGATAATTTTGATACATATTAAAAAAAAATTAAATTAGCTTCACGCTACATCCCTCACATAGCAGGGTAGGTAGAGGGAACCTAGTGTTAAAATATTCCGTTCCCCACTTTCTGCTGATTTTTGGAGGTATTGCGTGTTGAGTGGCATAATTCAACGCCGCGCTTGTCCTTGACATCAGAGCGAAGAAATGGAAATATAAATTTAAGTAAATATTTTGAATTTTGTGCCCATGAGCCACGACTGGCGTCAATATAACTATTGTAATACACATTAATTGTATCTTTATATTAAAATAATATATTGAAAAAATAAAATATCAATTAGGTGAGAACGCAAAAAAAAAACTTTTTTTTTAAATGATTAGTAATATGTATATGAGTACTAAGTATCTATAAAAAAAACTAAATTAGACCTTAAACAATAATAGACCTAAAGTTCACTTAACAAAATATAACCTTTGAGAATTAAGAAAAAAAAAAAATCAATTCTCATTATGGTTAATTGTAAGCTTAAAACTTTTAATCAATCGAATTAATTACGTTTTCTGCTGGACTCGCTTTTTCATTGCCATGTTATATCAAATCAATTTTATTCAATAAAATTTTTGACTTGTACTAAAGTATATTTTTACTTGCAATAAAGTAAGACAAAGGATATTTTCATTTTAAACCTAAGTAACCAACGATCGAACTGAAACATAGACAATGAGAAGTAATTATGTCATAGTCACTTAAACATTCTTTTTAGATTCAGAAATTTAATTTTTTTACCTTACAGCAGGGTAGGTAGAGAGAACCTGGTGTTAAGACACTCCGCTCCCCACTTTCTGCCCAATTTTTGAGACGTTGTTTACGAAGTAATGGGGAGTCAACGCCGTGTTTTGTCTTAATATCATAGAGAACGAGGAAATGAAAATATTGCACTCCTTGAGTTTAAATCGAACCAAAGACTGTCGCATTTAAATCCAAACGCAATGCCGCTGCCTATGTATGCTAAAAATAATATAAAGTATACAATAGGTTAACCCTTAAACCATCACATAGGTTCTTTATCCATCATCGAAATGTAGGATGCGCGCGCGAGCAGTGGGGTACATAAATGTGTTTCTGCGCAAAGCTCTCATGTACCCCACACGACGATTGGCGTAAGTAAACTTTTACTTTTTTTTGGTTGTAGAGTATTTATTTACGGTTTTTTTTGTTTTACAATTTTTACTGTGGAAGAAAAAGGAACGATAGACAAAAAGACGTAGATGATTAGAAGAATAAAAGAAGAGATAGTTAGTGGTAAAGACGATGATGAGGAAAATATTGATTATTCAGATGAAGTGAGCGAATACGACACGGAGTCTAAACTAGAATATGAGAAAGATGATAGTCATAAACAAGTTAATTCAACAGTAACATCAAAATTGATAGCATAAGTTTGTCGCCCCTGCTCGCTGACTACTGTGGTTTCTATTTACTTTTCTCAATTTTGGGGCCCTGAATGTTCTTATAAAGAAAAGATGCTGTGAAGCCAAAAATATGCAACTGAAAAATTCTTGAAAACATTGTTATTTAAATTGTGTTGGATGAAGTCACGTTACCATATTACGATTTCAAGTAGTATATACGATGAATAATGCCTCCTTTTTAATTCATGTCTACTAATAACACTAAGTTGACACCTATGAGAAAACTTTAATCCAAGACATACTAAATCTATATGTACTGATCTTGTTCAAAGCAATGACTAGGGCCACTTTTAGATATAGAAACTATATACATATATATTTTTATGCTTTTTAGTTGGTTATATATTTTTTTTATCTCGTTTGTTGATTTCAAATCTACATATATAAAATCGAAAGGTCTTCATCACGAAATCTCAGAAACTATTAGTGCTAGGAATCTCAAATTTTACACATGCGCTATTTATAGGACGTAGATGCTCGCTAAGACGAGAATATTCGACTCCTCCTCGATATTGGGTTGAGTTGTATTGATGATAGTTGATAGTGTATATGAAACATCGTTACTGCAAGTGCTGGTAGGCTAAAATTTTGTATATAAATTTCTTAGGATGTAGTTGCTACCCTAGATGGGATCTTCATATGGATTTTGAAACTGTTTTTTTTAAATTTGACTAATAGTGTTTTTTTGTTAGTATAAGTAATAACATCTATTAACTATACTCATAGTTAAAAATATTATTACTTACATTTATATTTATAATATTTAACTATTTTATATGAGGCAGGAGCACAGAAGTCACGTTACAGTGAGACGATTGTGGCTTCGACCCCCACTCGAGGGAACAAATTATTACTTATTAATATTCTCATTTCTTTGCTCTGGCACCAAGGCCAGCGTTGATTTCTTCAACTTGACTCCAAATGCAATGTCTTAACACTATTCTTCCAATCCAATCCAAATTTGATATTCTAAACATTACTCGTGCAATAAGGCTTGCAAAAACTTTACTTTCTTTCACAGAGTCATCTTATTAGAAATTAATTTATCTATTGTGAATTATTTTATAAATATGTTTATTTATTACTTTTACAAAATGCGATAAAGAGTATAGTAATAAAAGGATTTAAATATTCAAATTTGCACATGAAAAACATAAAATCACATGAATTTGTTTTGTATGACTGAGTGTCTGTTAGTTTGTTCATCGCGAATCATGTATCTACTGGTATGAAATAAATTAATTATGGTACGGTGAAAGCTAAGTCTTTTCAAAGCCAAAGATTTTGAACGTTTTACAGATTATTGAACTGAAATTGATTCGAAATACGCTACGTGGTATGCGAACAAATAGTTCTAGCTGATACTGAGGTGCACCAGCCTTGGGATGAGAATACTTCATATAAAGCCGAACCTGGGCACTACATAGTATAATTTGGTGTTTTGGCGTAAAGTTATGACTCGCTCTGCCGATGAGCCCCAGTTTCATGCCAACCTGACCTTGCCTTCCAGATGATCGCGATACTCGCAGTCACTCGAAACGTTAAACCAATATGCTAACACTTGCTTTAAGAGGAGTGTTCTCAAAAATTGGTAGCACAATAAATATGTTATCTTGGTGGTTAACGCGCAACCTTTCATCTCACAAAGAAACGTTTCCGAGAAATGGCTCAATAGAAGACCCAAGTTTATCTCAGCACTGTCGTTTATCCAAAAACCTGCACGCCTGAAATATACAGCGTCCACTGTGTGTGTCTGAATAGCAATATGTGCTAGGATCCTGTAATATATCATTACTATGCAGAAAAAACAACATGAGGGACAAAAGGCAGCCTTAGGGGACACTAGTGTTTCAGTCGACAAAGACCTTGATGATGCATCCAGTTAGCAAGCTGCAGATTGACTTCTATAAATGCGCCCGGTGCCACATTAATTACCTCGCTCTAGTAACGAGATAAAGCATGGTGAGGAGTTCCGCCGTTCAAAAAGCACATTTCTAGGAGATCTTTGCACATCTTAACAATTGGTTTCCAGATTCCGTCTGTCTACGGTGAGATTCCTGGTATGTGAGGAATACAGCCCAAAGCTAAAAGAGTACAGAGATACCTCAAAATAATGTTAATAACTAATTTTATTATAGATGTTTATTTTTGAGGTCTCTAAAGACCCCACACGACTGTTAGATGGTGATAATAACGACCTGCACAGAGCAAATTAGGCAGTTATAACACAAAATATTGTAAAATAATAATTAAATATACTATTTTTAACTTCACTCTTTATCCCGTATATAGCATGGTACGTAGAGGGAACCTAGTCTTAAAATACTACGTTCCTTACGAAAAGTAGTAGTCCTTCGAGAAATATAAATGACATATATTCTTATCTACTTTGAAATCTATCGGTAGTAGGTACCTTTATTACCAAATGCATCGCATAATTGAAAAGGCATTGAAAATTCCACGTTAAGTGAGTGGATAGGTTGTGGTTATAATAATTAAATTAGTCGCACAGACTACCTACTGAATTTACAAAGTGAAAATTTACTCTCCAGAACGTAATGAAAATATCCACGTGAATGCGAGGTACTGCGTGTTAAATGGCGGTATTAAACATGTTAATTATTAAATGCATCGAATTAGAATCGAATCCACTACCATAGCACTCAAAGTTAGACGCTAATCCATTCCACCACCACGACCCCAGATAAATTATCGATTACTATTTTATTACGTTTCATTTTATTGAAAATTAACAAGATTTTTTTTACAATGATCTCTTCTACTCTGTACCGTATAAAAACGTTTGTAGTGAAGCGATGGCTATAAAATTTTGAACAAAGTTTAAAAATTGAGTCCACCACATTTGACATGGTCCATTAAAGTAATTAATACATATTTTTATAATTAATATTATATTATATAAATTGGATGGTTATTGTTCAAGCACTAAAAGTGAAGTTTTTGGTTGATAGCTTACTTTTTATATTAAAAAAAAACTCGCACTTGGCCAAAGTGCGAGTAGGACTTGCGCACCAAGAGCGCACGAGCGCACGATCTATAACAACTAGTCAAAATACCAACATTTTTACGCCAACAAAATTTTTTCTTGTTTTTCATATTGACGTATGATGTTTGTATGAATAAAAAAGCCATAATTTGTGGTTTCAGATTATAAATTGACTATAACGCCTTCTAGGGAGGTGACTTAAAGTAAAGTACTTAAAAAGTTTTAACAGTGTCGTGTGGGATATCAAATGATAGAGCTTTCTTACCACATTTCAAATATGTAAACATTATTAGCTGTTGCTCAAGGCTTTGCTTGATGCAGTCACCTGATAATGGTCAGAATTTATAAAATCACTTCTAAACTACTAACAAAATAAGTTAATAAAAAAAAACGTTTATAAACTACAATTCGACTACCAAATCATGCTCTAAAAAGTACTAAACAAGAAAATAGTCTCTGCCGAAATTATAATGTACAAACTATTAAAAATTTACCCACTATTAAATAAGCAACTTACTTAGACATTATATATTTAAAAGTATTTCTATATGTCATACTGATATGATATAAGAGTTATGTTCAAAGGATGGTCGTGGGTCGTATGCTACCTACTGTAGCAAACAGATTTATTATAATAATAAAATAACTCAATACGCAAGATTTCGATTCGGCAGAAAGTGGGGAACGGAGTATTTTTACACTAGGTTCCCTCTGCTTACCCTACTGGTTGCGGGATACAGCGTAAAGCCGATTTATTTTTATAGTTCAAAAAATAAAGGTAAAGGCCAGTCTTGGCGCAGCCAGGGTCACAAAGTGTGACTGTAAAATCGACTGGTTGTGAGTTCGATCCCCACTCGATGAGATGAAATATTTATTTATATTTTCATTTCTTCGCTCTGGTGTCGAGGCAAAGCGTGACGTTGAGTTCTACCACTCAACACGCAATGCCTCCAGATCTCGGCAGAAAGTGGGGAACGGAGTGTCTTACACTAGGTTCTACCAATAGATTCCCTCTGCCTACCACCTCTGGTTTCTTTGTCAAATGTGTATCTATTATGACCAAGCTTTGTGATATGAAAATAAAGAATTATTATTATATTATTATTATTATATCCTGCTGTGTGCGGGACACTGCGTGAACCAGATTAATAGAGAATATTATCGTGTTTTGTTATTTTTAGAGCGTGTTTTATTAGTCAAGTTTTTGTATTAAATGAATTACAATTGTAAGGCCTAAATTAAACTTATTTAATATTTAAAATGTGTAATAATAGCGAAAATCCTTCCTTTTCAATTTTTCCTTTATTTGTAGTGAAAGTAGGAGTGCAATATAAACTATGCATAAGCAACGCAAGTGTCTTAACGGGAACAGAGTGTACTAACACTAGGTTAAATATATAAAATACAGGGTGAAGCTAAATACATTTTATATCGTATTAAAAATGTAAGAAATTTAATCTAAGTAAAGTAAAGTAAGGTTCTGTGTATCGCAATAATCATGCTATTACTTTGTAATGAAAGCACACCCTGTAGTGTAATTAATTTACATGGCGGGTACATCATGACTATAAAACAGATGCACAATTCAAATATTAATATAGAATAAGAAGACTTTTTTTTTACTACTTATGTCTTATTATAGAGTGGCACAGATCTCACTCAAATAAATGAGTTAGATAAAGTGCGGCGCTATCTTTTGCCACTCAACACTCAATGTCTCTGTCTTGTATTCAGATTCAGAGAGATTCAGAGACAACAGAGTGTATTGACACTGTGTTTCCTCTGCGTGAAAAATTACGTGAGGCTAAAAATATCTATAAAGCTACTGTAACGTTGTGGCTTACTTAACAATAAACGAAATATTTGAATGAAAGTGATTAGTGTACGTTTATATGACATTTAACAATTGACTTCCCACTCGAAGACATAATTTTTTTATTATTTTAATTTTTTGACTCTGATGTCGAGGCAAATCGCGGCGTTGAGTTCCGATACATAACACTCCAGAATACGGCGGAAAATGAGGAGCGGAATGTTCTAACACTAGGCTTCCTACAACTACAAAGAGCTACAAGCGGAATACAGCGTGAAACTGAATAATAATATAATAAATATATATGGCGAAACTCAACGCCGTGTTTGCCTTGTTACCAGAGCGAGGAAATTAAAATATTAATTATTTATTTTTTTTATACTTTGATTTACACTGGAAGTCTACTTTAGCGCTCTTAACTTCGTGAGCGTTTACTCCCGTATATTGGACACCTGTTTGTCCTCTTTCTTTAACTGTTTTAAATTCAAAATTTTTATACAAAATTACGTAATCTTAGTTAATCAAAAAATAAAATTACTTTATAACGATAAGGAAGTGCGGGTTCGAGTCCCACTAGGTTTATACTTTCATGCATTTTTATATATTTTCCTTTTCTGTCTGAAAGAATAGCAAGTTTAATTCATAAATTATAATAAACATCTTAGACGTATTTCGTAAGTAATAACTAATTCGTAATTAACATAACAATACACCAACTAATCTCTGTCTGTTGTCGTCTACTTGGAACAAAATATTACCATCACTTGTCTTGAGAGTAGTTGTCAAAGAATATTAAATTGTGTATAATTATTTTTTTATCTAGTGACGACTCACTCTTTTTTTTGTTCCTTTATTCAGCTTCACCCTGTATAAAGGAACAAAAAAAGTTCTTCGTTCTCCGACTGAATTCGAACTATTACGTGTTGAGCGGCGGAACTTAACGCCACATTTCGTATTTCAGTTGCACTTTACAAGTGAAAATAATTTATTGGATCGATTTCGAATCAAATAATTTCGTATTTAATATCACTTCTTACCTAGAGTCGCGATTTTGTATCGGCCAGATAAAAGGAAAAGGAATATCTTTGAATACAAAATTGAAAAATATTGAGGCCATCGTAGCGTAGTGGCACAAGCGAATGACTGTAAATGTGACGATTATGGGTTGGATTCTCACTCGGGGGAATAAAATATTAAATACTTTTATTTCTTTACTCTGATAAAAAGGCAAAGCGCGGCGTTGAGTTTCGGCACTCAACACGTAATGCCTTGAGAATTGGGCAAAAATCGAAGAATAAAAATAATGGTAACAAAGTGTTTTAACACTCGGTTCCCTCTGCTTACCCTCTGCTATGCTACCTTATACCTCTGCTAGCAGCGAGATAGTGAAGCTGAAGCTGAGAAAAAAAAGTAATCAATTGAATTATTAGTGAATTGTACAAATAAGTAAATAAGCGTTAGATAAACCTCAAAGAAAGAAAAAACGTTTATTGTGATTACATTTTCAAGTAAATCTAAATCTACGTTTATTTAATGAAAATAATAACCAAGCTATATTTTCAAAGTTAACCAACAAAATATCTTATTGGTACAATTTGTATAACAATTGAACTCCCAAGCGCCATAAAACTGAGCAAGTCATAAATAAATTTTACCTTATTACGCGCATATTGGAAACAAGACAACAATAACATAAAATAAATTTTAACTTTCCGACGTACTAATTGTGTTTGTGTGAGAATGTTATTTTTATATGTAGATTTTCTTTATTTTTTTATTCAATATGCAATACCTCCAGAATTAGCGAAAAATGGGGAACGGAGAAAAGAGAATGTCTTACCAATAGGTTCCCAGGATCCCTGCTATAATCGGGATACAGTGTGAAACTAAAAAAGACAATTTTTAACATTTCTAGTTTACATCATAATTTAAATGATCTTTTAAATCTTAATTACCACCGCAAAAGAGAAATAAAATATACATTTCCGCGGTTTTGCCGCTCCTTTGATCTGAACGAATTCATTTCGACTCTTTCTGCTCGCTTAGTCCTTCCTGCCCGCTCCACTCGCGGTCGAAACCAACTCTTAAACTATATAGGTACCAAGATTAAATTATAAAATGAGGTGATGACAGTGCAGATCGAAGTACTTCAATACTAAAATATTTCTATCAACTGTCGCTTCTTTTAAAGCTTCAAATACACTCCGTTCCCTATTTTCTGCCGAATTCTGGAGAAATTGAGTTTAAGTGGCGGAACTCAACGCCGCGCTTTGCCTTAACACCAGAGTGAGCTAATGAAAATATTAAGTATTTCATGTCCTCAAGTGAGAATTGAAATTCACAACCAGTCGCGTTTACAGTCAAATTTTGTGCTTCTACGCCACGATAGGCTTCATTGTCTGTCAGTTCTATTTTATATTTAATCTTTGACAAATCATCTTGCCCTCGCAGCAGTCGGTAGTATCTAATTAAGTAGCTGCAGTTAATGTCTACTGAATTTATAGTCTGTAGGCGCATTGAGTGTAAATTATGCAAGTGCATTTATGTTATTAATTATCACGTTATAATCTTTTTCTCTCTGTTTATTTGAATTGCCAGTTGCTTCTCAGCAGAACTGCCTTCCGAACCTGTGGTAGCTTTTTTTTTGTATACGTTCATTCGACGATGCAAAAGTGCTTATAAAAATCTATTTGAATTCAAAATATTCTTTATATTTTGAATTTTAATTTTAATAACGGGCATAAAAGTGTGTGGTAAACGCGACTAGTTGTGAGTCTGATTTCCGCTCGAGAGAATTGACCTATTTATTATTTTCATTTCTTAAATCTGGTGTCAAGGCCAAGCGTTTCGTTAGATCCACCATTCAATATGTAACGCCTCCAGAATTATGGACGGCGGATAGCGAGGATCGGAGGTGTCTTAGCACTAGGCTCTCTACAACAACATTTTAAAATATTTATAACGGAAAACGTATAAAAATTTGAACGGAGCGGGATCTGAACCCATGACTCTTTTGAAAGTTCAAGAGTCAAAGAGTCAAAGTTAAGTGGCCACGATGTTGAAATTCCGCTACGTTCAAGTTTTTGTACGTTTTCTTAATAAGTATTTTTCTATCTCAAGTGTGGAATAACACTTTAAAAATGTTAAAGAATAACTATTTTAAAAGTTGAAACCTAAACTAATGCTTCTAGATACATTTAAAAAATTATGCAAATATACTTATCAAACTGTACTGAAGTGCAGCATTGCTTACAGTTTGTGCTCTCAGTCGTAATATTATTTAGATTTTCATTGAAATTTTAGATTGCTATTGCTTGGGTTCAAACTCTTTTCTAAGGATTGTAAGTTAATATTGGAGTGATCTTTCCTTCCTGACAATAATGAATTAACTCAAAATGGAACCGACAATTTTTTTGTCAGTTGCTGCGACACGATGGCCTGTTTAACAATATAATAAGCATTATTATATAAAAAATCTAAAGAAGTTAACTTTAACTTTCTGTCACTAAAGACAAAAAATCATTTGTCTAAGTGGAGACCTTTAATGAAATTTTATACAAGTATATTTTAAAGTTTATTTATTGTAAACATAATACAATGTAAAACCATCAACCACAAATATAAGAAAATACGTTACATTTCGTTGCTTTTATATCTTTTTTACGTATCCACGTATACGTGACTCGCTAAGTAATAGTAAAATGATTGAAAAGGTATTATACGATATATTGGATATATTAAAACCAGGGGAACGGAAGTGTCTTAATATTAGATTTCTAGGTTCCCTCTGCCTACCCAGATATGTGCGCGATACAGAGTGAGGTTAAAAAAATATATTTTTTTCCCAGCTCTTTGAAGGTTTACCTTGAATTCGGGCGGAGAGATAAAAAAACACTACATTAAAATTACAAGTATTTTTTTTTCCTTATGCTTGTTGCTTTACTTGTTTATGTACGTATAAAAGGAAATTACGAAATGACCACTGGTACTTCAAATCCACCCTTGCCTATCCTATTACGCAGAGTTTAACAAACGCTGAGGGTGGATTAATATTGTTAACAGGCGTTAAATTCGTTCGAAATTTCATTTGGAAAACAATTTGTCAAATTGTAATTTTGACGTTTATAGCTGTCAATTTGGTATGGATCTGTATTTTTTCAGGGTTCCGTAAGCTAAAAGAAAAAACGGAACCATTAGGATCATTTTATTATCAATCTGTTCGTCAATCAATACCATTTATTACGAGATCACGTTTGTCTATTATTGCTAAATGTGATGATATTCAGAATTACATATAACTCGGATCTAGTATTTACAGAGAGACTATGTATCACTAGAGGCTTCGAGCAGGAGATCAATGAAATCGTCGAAAAGACGCCATTTTACGATTTGCGTTTGAGAAGGTCAATAAGATAAAGAAAGATAGTTTTTTTTGGTGTTTTTACACTAAGGCTTATAAAATGTCTTGTCTTCCCTATTTTGCTTTACGGATCTGAAACTTGGTCTCTGCGGTAGTATGACAGCCAAAATATCAGTGTCCCCTAAAGATCCCTTGGATTGCTTTCCACACTAACAACTCTATCTTTAAGGTTAAATAACAGCTGTTATCGACTGTAAAATTACGATTTTTATTTCTTTGGCTACAAATCAGGAACGAGAATTTGATTGAAATACTAGAACTAGATAATTATGCAAGAGTTAAAAATACCTATTATGAGCTTCCCGATGGCCTACAGTTATGAAATTTAGTTTAATCAATCAATCAATCAACCTTAATTTTTTAACTTTTAAAAGCTGAACTTACCGGTGACTTACGATCCTGAAAATGGTACGAAATCCTCGGTAGTCGAGTCCCGATTCACATATAATCGATTTTTTGCTCTTATTTAGCTTTTTTTTAAATATTTTTCATCTCTTCTATCATTGGGGTGAAGATGGAATACAAGGCTAAAGAGATATGCTCAGACCATAGTTATTGAAGCTCCGTTGATGTAAAAATCATTAAATAACTAATTATAATCGAGGTCAGTCGTAGCACTGGATGTGTCACTGTAAATTCTGCAGGTTGTAGTTTCAATTCCCATTCAAAGAAATTATATATTCAATATACGACTCAACACGTAATACCTTCAGAATTTAGCGGAGAATAGGAAACAGAATTTCTTAACATTAGGTTCGCTCTCCTTATCTTTCTGTGTGCGGGATAAAGCGTGAAGCTAAAAAAATCTAATTTCAATTATTTAATAAACTTAATTTTACCTTAGAATGTGTTCTTCTCTGTTACCACTATAAAATAATGCTACATTTTACTATTATATCCAGAGAAATAATATTACGATTGAAATTCTCATTCATTCTTTCGAAGGTATTCAAACATGTTGCCCCGCTTTCACCCAACATTGCGCTTTGTAATGTAACGAAAAAGAAAAACAATTAATTCCAGAAGAAATGCTACCGGCCTCAAATAAAGACACTTTATTAGCTTATATAGCAGAGAGAGACAGAGGGACAGAGGGAACTAAAGCAAAGGCACCGTCTCACACTTTTTCCCAAATTGGTCGAGTCATTGCGTGTTGAGTGACGGAACTCACCGCGGATTTTTATTTGGTGCCAGAACGAAGAAATATTTATAAATGATCATTCATTTCACCGAGTGGGGATGGAACCCACAATCGTCGCGTTACGGTCACAGCCTTATGCGCTACGACGGCCTCTTTATAATATACCAAATATATTTCTATATATTTGGTATATTACAATTAATTTTAGTTTTATTATAATATATTTGAGTAATAACTTTAAATAGCAAACACTCGCTAACACTCGCGTGTAGGGGTCGCGCAGCCGGCGGCTATATTTGATGACTTTCCTCAATTACATTTCAAAATTCCCCGCCTGGGTCTAAATTCAATAGACGACGTGACTAATTCAATATATAATAATTTTGGAGTTTGTTAATCGGTTGGTGTATCGATGGCTGGGGGCTGCAGGGTACGTAATTATTTTAATGTAGGGGCTTATGTAAATAAATAATTTTTAGAAAAAAAAATTTAACTGCCATTCTTAAATTTAACTATATTTTCATTCCTTAATTATACAAACAAAATGAAAACGTAAATTGTGGAGTATTATAATTTTAATTACATCAAAGAAAAGTTAATTGAAAAATAATAAATGAAATTAACTTATATAGCTAAGTTAAGATCCGTTATTTTTGAAATCGGCGCCAGCCAAAAAATGAAACATTAAGAGATGACAAATAAATACACTAAGCCAAACACAGGACAAAAATATAATGATTTAAATATTTTCCTTTTCGAAAAACGAAGTCCATTTCAAAAAAAAGAAGGCGGCACCTTTAGAATTATTAGGTACGCGCTGAAAAAAAGAAAAGAAAAGTAATACAAAAAAAAGTATTAAGTCCCTTAATACGCATTTATTTCCAAGTCTAAAAAAGATAAAAATTAAATCTCAAAGTTTGTCTTTTTGAAATTTTCAATAAAATTAAAAACTCTCTTATTCATTCTCCATTTCTCTAAACTCTAAAACTTGTTTCCACATTTATGTATAACGCTGACACATTCAGATTTCTCGATATTACGTAAATTCCACCTATCAAGCAGTGCAGTAATAAATCACAGATATTCTGCGCACACAGCAATAAATGCTCTATAGAGAAAATGTCCATTGACAGTAGTAATGCACGATGGCTTTTCTTTATTTAAATTTTAATTAAATTGTTAAAAATTATATAGTCGCATTTGCTTTTATTCTGTTACCAAAAATCAGCCTTATGCATCGTCCCCCATAGTAAATTAGAGGGAGGTCCTTAAGTGAGAAGACACTTTTTTCTCCGTTTTTTCCCGTATTCGAGACATTCCATTTTGTATAGTGGAACTCAACTTGTCTTGCCCCGGTGGCGGAAAGGAATCGATTATTTATTTTTTCAGCTTGATTGCACATAACAAGGTAGGCAAAGAAAACTTACAGTACTCTGTTTTCCACATATGTATTATAACTGTATTTAAGAAATTTTGCGTGTCGAGTGTCCCTACACTACACTTTATCTTCTCCCCAAAGCGAAGAAATGAAAATAATGAATTCCCTTACTCTTAGACATAAGATATATATGAACATACTGTACATTTGAAAATGTTCCAATATTTTTTTCTTTGTTAACCTCACTATATTTTCCATTTCAATAGTTTTCTGGATCACTTATATAAAATGTTCATACAACATTTTAATATATTCCTGTTATTATCTTAATGAACATTAGTGCTGTACAAGCTATATAATTTTTAATAGCAATCACAACTTAGTTATACCAACTGTTAAAATAATAAGAGTGTAAAATAATATTAGAATGACACCGAGCGAAAAGCCCGGCGTTGGGTTCCGTCACTCAACACACAATGCTTCGGCGGAAAATGGGGATCAGAATCTCTTAGCACTAGGTTCCCTCTGCCTACCTTGCTGAGTGCATAATACTGCGTGAAGATGTTTCTTTAATATTATAAATGGATCATGACGCTGCTCGTTTTATTATTATTAACTATTAATTAATTGAGTAGCTTTACGTTTTCTCTATGGTAAGGTAGAGGGAAACTAGTACCGTTCCCTGTTTTTCATCAATCTTTCAAAACTTTGCGTGATGAGTGACAAAACTGAATACTGACAAAAAAATGTAAAAAAATTAAAAATACACATCATTACCATGATCGGATCGAACCCACGACCATTTCTGTTACAATCAGATTACGCCACGACGACCTCAAAACTAATTATGTTTATTAAATATGGATTCTTTTTTTATTTCTAAAAGAAGTGCAACTATTTACTTTTTTTAGCTTTACCTTGTATTTCGTATATCGCAGAATGGGAAGAAAGATACTAGTATTAAAATCCTGCCTACCGTAGCATTTGGCGCTCCGTTCTCTCTTTTTACCCCGCAAGGGAAAAAGCGTGAAGTTAAGTAAGTAAGTAAAACACTAGCTTCCCTAGGTAGGAATAAAGACATATTTTCCGAGATATTGTTCTCTGAATCAGAACAGGTAAAAGGGCCAGGTGTTCGTTTCAAAAATTGGGATCATCACTAATACTCAGAAAACTTAATTATTTGCTGAGTGTGACACTAGGTAAAGCTAAAAAACATAGAATAAAAACTGGTTCACAAAATAAAAAAAAAATCCATACAAATATACCTATATATACCTCTATAGTTGCATCTCAACATAGTTTCAAACCGCTGATTCACTACAGAGTTAGTTCGTTCGTTTAATTGTTTTCATCAAGCACCCGAAAGTTAACGGTTGGGAAGTAACCGACAAATTGCCTGCAAAATACTAACAAGTTGTATAAAAAGAATAAAATTATTCTCTTACTATTAAATTAAGTTAAATTTGGTAGATAGTCTTGTTATATAGTTATTTTTGGTGTTTAGTTATATTTGGTATTTTAATATTGTGGGTGGATTCCCACTCGGGGAAGTAAATTATTATTTATTTATATAATTCTTCATTTCATTTAGGCCAGTCGTGGCACAGGGGACAAAGTGATTATGTTTACAGTCATACGACTGGTAGTGGATACAAATCCTACTAGGGGAAATGAAATATTTATTTAAAATTTTTTTTACTCGCTCTTGTTGAGTTCCGCCACTCAATACGCAATGCTTCCAGAATTGGGTGGAATGTGGGAAATAGCAATGTCTTAATAGGAACGTAGTATTTTAATATTAGGTTCCCAAGTCCTCTCTGCCTTCCCTACTATGGTTATTACTAAGCAATAAAAACTAAACTAGAATTTATTTAGATAATAAATTTTCCTCGTCTAGCACTTAAAAATAGTCTTCGCAGTAAGTACTCTAAGGATTGTGTCCACAGAACATAATGAATAAAAAAAAACTATTGCAATGGAATTGTAAGTTTAAATATCGAAATCATTTTCAATACATATAGAAGACTTGTTCAAATATTCTATTAGGAATATATGTTTTTTTTATTAAATGCATTAAATAGTATATTTACATATTTATGAAGCCGGTCGTGGCGCAGGAGTACAAAGTGTGGCTGTAAGCGCGACTGGTTGTGGGTTCGAGCCCCACAATAAAATGTTTATTTAAATTTATATTTATTTTTATATATTTCCATTCCTTCGCTCTGTTGTCGAGGCAAAGCGTGGCGTTGAGTTCCGAAACTCAGCACGCAATGCTTGCAGAATTCGGCGGAAAGTGAGGAACGAAGTGTCTTAATACTAGTTCCTTTATGCCTGCCATGCTGTGTGCGAGATATAGCGGGAAGAGCATTTAATTTAATTTTTATATTTATGTGAAACATTAAAGTACAGATTCATTAAAATAAACATGGTTTTATACACAAGTATTAATAAATTTAATATTTCTTGATAGTTACGTTTGTCTAATTATTATTAACTAGTAGTGTCTTAAACTCTCTCGTATAAAGCGGAAAATAGAGTGGGAGCTACTAAGTAAATAGAGTAGGAGTACTAAGTTTTTCAACCTATCCTTCTAAGAGACAAAAAGAGAAATTGAATGCAAAAAATAGTATACACTATTTCATGCTTTTTCTAATACAGGCCACCGAGTGCTGAAAAAATGATTTATGGCTGTTTGCAACGGGAAATGTTGAGAAAATGAAGAATCATTGGCTTTTTCGCAGTAAATCAAGTAATGCAGGTGAAAATTAATTCACATTATGTACGAAATGTTACTTTCTCCACAAGAAAATATTATCTTTTTATTTATTATTAATTAATTTATTTTTATTAAATATATGGTATGTAAGGCATGACCTATGAATCCGTGATATATATATACATATATGTATATATATCCTTTTAAATCTTACTTCCTACTTTCTGCTTAAACATATAAAATAATCATTTAAGTATAAATGATAACCACAGTTAAATTGTCTTACCATATCCAAAATAAGAAAATATTAAATATTAACCCTGTCTGGGATTTGAACTCCTAATCTATACAACAAATCTATATTCAATCCTTAGCATGATGATATTCAATATATATATATTACGAAAATAACAATTACCTCAGTGGTGGTTGTACTTTACGACGATAAGGCTTAAACGGCTGATTCGCTCGGGAACAAAATATAAATTTCCCTGATGGCCCTAAGTACTTACTACTCTTACTAAGATACCAAGGATTTCCTGAACGGATTTACCTTAATATCGCTATTAACTAGTGAATACCCTATGGTTCTGTCCGTTTATCTGAATGTTATATTTTTACAAAGTACGAAAATCGCAAACCATTTGTTTTAATCCATAATTTAGAGATTTTTTGCTTTAAAATTGATTTGTCAGTGTTCTAATAGTGATTCGAACATAGGTAGAATAAGACTAGCAGCAGTGTCCCAACACGCACTTTGAATTCGACGTAAAGTGGAGAACGGACCTTTTTTTATACGAACTGTCTGAACTAGGTTCCCAGGTTCCCTCCGCTTACCCACCTAAAAAAACTCACTTATTCTTTCAAATGTACAGTTTATATATCTTTAAAAAAAAAAATCAGCTTCATGCTGTATCCCGCACACAGCAGGGTAGGCAGAGGG
>DWAO01001078.1:0-20697 GCA_018230605.1 Heliconius congener | reverse complement strand
TATATATATATATATATATATATATATATATATATATATATATATATATATCAAGAGCTTAAATTTTTTTATTATTTTACACTTTTAAATGGTATAAAAATGTATATAATGAACAACCAAAAATAGGATTTACCAAGTTTCCAGCTCAATTATAACATTATGAAATTGAAATTAACTCTTTATGAAAAATTGAGGCTTCTTGTCACAGCAGCTCAATGTAATAACTCTAGGTTCCCTTTGCCTACCCTGATATATGTGGGATAGATTGTGAAACTAAAGAAATAAGTTGTATCAATAATTTTTTTATATTAATATAGTAACAATTTAACAATTTTTTATTGTTAAGACCAGATGCAGAAAAACCTAAGAGAACATTTGACTGGACTTTCTCAACAGATTACAGAGGAACTCTAACAAATAACATTATAGTGGAACCAACAGATGAGTCTATAAACCTTGATATACTTAAACGCAAAGAGCAAATACTTTTCTATCACGACCTAACATTATTTGAAGATGAACTGCATGATCATGGGATATCCAAATTGTCTGTTAAAATAGTAAGTATATTTATTTTAGACCTATAAAATATGTATTTTTCAAAAAACAAGGTAAAACTTTGTCTTTATTAGTTTCAAATTCTCTGAAAGCAGTCGTCTATTGTAACTCCATAATTTTTACAAGGAGAAAAAGGATACCGAAATGTCTAGACTCTAGGTGCTCTCTGCCTACTCTCTTTTATGCGAGATGATTCGGTTTCGTAGGAACTCCCTTCCACGCGCCACGGAACTGGAATGGCCGTTGTGGCAGTGTTTCCAGGTCAATCTCCACCTTAAAGGCCAGCAACGCACCTGTAGCTCCTCTGGTGTTGCACGGGGTCATGGGCGAAGGTGATGAATTACCATCAGGTGACCCGAACTTTCATAAAAAAAAAATGAAACAAGAAGCTGGAAAATAATTTATTTATTTATTGTATTTGAAATTTAAATAGAAACAGTTTCATGATTTTTATATACCATATCGGGTAGGCGGAGGGAACCGAGTGTTAAGTTACTTCCTCATTTTTTGGCCAATTTTCGTGACAACGATGGCTTCTATTAAATTAAAAATATAATGTACTTCATACCTTTATTTTAATTTTTTATAAAACTTTGTTAACTTAAAAGTATTTCATTAATTTTCCAGAGAGTAATGCCTTCATACTGGTATGTGCTGCTTCGACATTTTCTTAGAATTGACGATGTTTTGGTGAAGGCTTATGAGACCAGAATGTTCCACTTACTTAATACAGACTATGTTCTGAGAGAATCTAGCATTAAGGAAGCTAAAGCAAGTGATTTAAAGGTATGTTTTGATAGATGGTCGACGAATTATGGCCAAAATTCGTCGTGAAATTAGCTTTACGTGGCTTTGCATATCTGATTTTAGAATTTTTCTAAAAAACAAAAATCAGCCTCACGCTGAATCTGAAAAAACCCGCACACAGCAGGGTAGGCAGAGAGAACCTAGTGTTAAAACACTTTGTTCCCCACTTTCCGTCGAATTCCGGATGCGTGTTGAGTAGCGGAACTCAACGCCGCGCTTTGCCTTGACACACCAGAGATATTTTTTATTTATGGAAAAGACTATACAAACGAGTGTTCGGGTCACCTGATGGTAAGTGGTTACCACCGTCCACGACCCCATGCAACCCCAGTGGAGCTACAAGTGCGTTGCCTGCCTTTAAGATGGGTTGGGCACCGAGGCCCGGCATTACTTGATGCAATACGCAGTGGCATAAAGCCACCACTTCACGCCGGTTTTAAATGCCGGGGGTGGTAATGATCCGGTCGAGTCTGCCCATGCGTGTTGCCATTACTGGCGACGTGACTCTACCACACAAAAAGAAGTGAAGAAATTAAAGTATAAATGTAAATTTCATTTCATCGAGTGAGGATCGAATTCACAACGAGTCGATTTTATAGTCACACTTTTCTTAAATTTGATTATGTCCTTACCGAGTGAACAATGCACAAAAGTATGGAAAGCCTAGTTTTCGTGGCCACGACTCATCGGTGACGGCGACGGTGGTCGGTTTAATTCCCACTCGGAGGAATTGATCATTTCCTTTTCTCGTTGTGGAAGTAGCCTCATAATCCTAATTTAGAGTATAAAAATTATTAAAACTAATTTACAATTTATAAGTTAATCTTATTGTTACAGATACCCACATCATTGATGAAAGAAGCAGATGATGTGCTACCAATTCTTCCAGTAAAAGAAAAAATACTTGAAAAATTAATGATAAACTTAGTAAATAATTAATAATGTGTTGTGATCTCGAATATTAATAAGCAAGATTTTCTAATATAAGTTAATATTTAATCTTCAATATTGAATGTTTTATTGCTTTCTTGTCCAGTTGATTACTCTGTTGTTTCTGTCATGTCATTTTTATATTCAAGTTGTAACCGTCGTTGTCCACTTCCGTCATTTTCAAGACTGCGCATTGTCTTGCAAAGCAAGGAAATGTTTTTTTATTACCCCGAGTGTTCCACTCGGGGTAATAAGGGGTCGAATTCACAACCATAGCATCTACAGTCATACGCTGCGCCACGACGGCCTTTCACCATATGAATATAATACTAAAAGAAATCAGCTTCACGCCATTCAACACGCAGTGCCTCCAGAATTCGGCAGAAGATGGGGAGCAGAGTGTCTTAACACTAGGCTCCCTCTGCATACCTTGTTATATGCGGAATTAGTGTAAAGCTGAAAGAATAAAAGTTTCGTAGAAACATTACCATTTTAAATACAATATCCACACGTTGAGAAGTAAAGTTTAAGCCAATTCAAATTCAAAATATTCTTTATTTAAATAGACTATTATAAGAACTTTTAAATGAAAATATACACAAGAAAAGCTACCACCGGTTCGTAAGGCAGTTCTGCTGAGAAGAGCCTGCAAGAAACACAACAGTTGCTCTTTTCAATATCAATGGTCTTTAATTATTACATAAACTGGCAGCTATCCTGCATCACATTCAATAGACATTAATTCCATACATGTTTATCATCTAAATATTCTTGAACAGCGTAATAAGCTTTACTTGTGAGTATATTTTTTACAGATGCTTTAAATAGTTGTAGTGGCAAACTTAGAATAGTTCTTGTTCCTTATCGTCTGTTATTCAATAAAATACTTTTTTTTTTAAATATTGTCTGATGCAATTTTTTATATTGACATATTTTTTTAGGATTATTAACAGATTTAAATAAAATTAACAGTAAATATTATGGGAAGCGTGCCAAAATACAATTGTGACAACTACAACTAAATCGGTTAAGCCGTTTCGTTAAACGCACGTAAATTTAAAGTTTTGCATTGTACTACATTGATAAATGCCCTCAATAATAGTTTTTCTCATATATCTTGCATGTACATACAGCGATGAGTTCGCACAGAAATTCGGCTAAAAGAAAGGAACGGAGTGTTTTAACACTATATTTACTATATGTGGGATACAGCATAAAGCTGAAAAAAGTGTATTATAGAAGATATATTATACGCTCCTTTGGAGTTGATTCATTTTAATATGGTCTATTTCTTCTTGAGAAAATCAATCACATATCCCGTGCAGCGCCCGTATGCAATGAACTGAAAAATTCTTAAACTGACTAGGCGGCGCCGCGCTGTCTGACCACTTCTAAACTTCAAATACGTGAAAAAAGATTTATTTTGAGTTGAAACAAAAGATGCCGCCCATATAGCACCACTGCGCTGGCTGGCCGCTTCTGTCATATCATTGTTGTACCATGATGTCCCAAGACGATGCTCTTAGTTGTCTCAGGGTGACGGCGGCCCTGCATTATAGGTCAAGCCGCCCCTGGAGATCATATACATATATGAGTTGTAGTCATTAATGACTACAACTGCACCACAGTGGCCTCAATTGTTAAAATTAAGTCCTAGCCAGAAGCCAGTTTACTCTGTTTTGAGCCAGTGTTTTAAAAACAGTAATCATAAGTTATCATTATATTTACTCAAACACTATTTTTAATAACTAAATGTGTATGACGCATTAGTTAAAATGTATAAACCATTTATTACAAAGAGCTAACTATTAATTTAACATAACATAACTTTTAACATAGCAATACCCTGTATCCCCCATATAGCAGGATAGGCAATGAAACATAATGCTTAGACACTCCATCCCACGCATTGCCAATTTTCTAAACATTGCGTGTTGAGTGGCGAAACTAAACGCCGTGTTTTGTCTTACTTCCACAACGAGAAAGGGAAATGATCAATTCCTCCGAGTGGGAATTAAACCGAACACCGTCGCCGTCACTATCGATCGATGAGTTGTGGCCGCGAAAACTAGGCTTTCTATACTTTTGTGCATTGTTCACTCGGTAAGGATATAATTAAATTTAAGAAAAATTCTAAGACGCCAGCCGTGGCGCAAGGGCACAGTGTGACTATAAAATCGACTGGTTGTTGGTTCGATCCTCACTCGATGAAATGAAATTTACATTTATACTTTAATTTCCTCACTCTGGTGTCAAGACAAAGCGCGGAGACCATATTTTCCGTTATTAAAAACATTTTGAGTGCCTTAAATATGAAGTTGAAGAGGTACTACATACTGACTTATTTTTTTAATAAGTATTTTGCAAAAAGTAATTCATTATTTACGTGTAATGTAAAAACATGTACAGATATGTACTTTTTCGCACTTACATGCGATCACACAGTGATGATAGTACAGATGTGTGAACAATATAACATAAATACGTGCGTACGAAATACGCTCGTACGTTCTACGATGAGATAAATCTTGTTGCTTACACTGTGACGCGTCAGCCTGGATTAATCTCTGAACAATCAACACATCTTAAAGGTCGGCAACGCACCTTTAACTCCTCTGGTGTTGCACGGAGCCGTGGGCTGCGGTATTCACTTACCATCAGGTGACTTGAACGCTCGTTTGCCGTGTCTATTCCATAAAAAAAAAAAACTCTGAACAGTGATGGAACGTTCAGAGATTAATTCTCAACTGAACTGACAGTCAATACTGCTATAAACTAAGTCCAGATGAACACGCGGAGACATCTTTGACCGCGCATCACCGCATGGCGACGCGCGGCTTAAAGAAAATCTTTGACTCAAAATAGAGTCAACCCAGTATCGTCCTTGCTTTCGACGACGACGTCGCAGTTTGCGGTATAAAACCCACAAGCAAATAGCCTCCTCCACGTCCATTCACTGATTGTTCACACTAGAACGCCGCGGGTAAACCGCTGCCATCTGAACGATTGAATCGCGCGGCAGCACGCGTTCATCTCTAAACATGCGTACGTACATGCGTATGCACTCATTTTTTATAAAATGAACGGAATATTTTTATATACGACGTCAGAAGTAATTAATTCAGAATCATTAAGATTGAAAGATAATTGTGATCTGATTGACATTGAATATTCATAATAATGTAAACGATATAATGTAGGAAAGTATCAATTGAAAATATATAAATACCTATCATTACTCGTTCAAAGTGGATTTTGAATCAATTACAATGACTTTAAAATGATAAATATATTTAATTTATTAACTAAATTTTTAATTAGATTTTACGCTTATTTAAGAACATAATAAAAGAAATGAATATTTAAGAGAATTGTTGTATATTTTAGCGCAGTGTTAAACTATTATTAACTTAATTTAGACATTCACATGTGCGCAATTTCTTTTATTCACAAGTAGGTATTGCATTATGTAAAAATTAAAACATATTTAAGGATCATTCTCAATACAAAAGTAAAATCAACTGACATGTATGTGTTGTTTGTAGCTTAGATATAATACTTATATTCATATTCTGATGTTATATCGTATTTAACAGTGCCTTTAGAGGCCTAGTGATTATTTGCGTATTTCTATAGAAATATTTTTTATTGAATCAAATTCATTTGCTGGACTTTACCTTTGAGCAGATATGTTCGTGTAAATGTTGTTTTGTTAGTAAAATTTCTGGAGTGGGCACCAGACTATCCTGGAGTGAACACGGGTCATTCTAGAGTATCATTCCATTTTCGAAAACATAATTCAGGGCAAGCTTTTCTATCAAATTCGCAAAAAAATTCTAAGAATGACCTTAAACACAAAATGTATATTTTATATTTCCATTTATTTTTAAATATTTGAAAAACAAATACTTTTTTGTATTTAATGAAAAGGTTCATTTTTCTTTAGGGGCAGTCACAAAAGGAAAAAAATCAATACATTGTTTTTAGTCTTTTATCACATGTTTACCAAAATGTTAAGTGTTCTAACTTCTAATGGACACTGACGATATTAGAACAACTAATAATAGGTGCAATTTTTTGCATCCTCAACAATTGTATTATGGCAACTTACTTTGATTCTTCTGCGTATCTTCGATAAAAGCCTCGAACAATATATTTAAATTTTAATTGTAAAAACTACACAAACAAACAAACAAACCATTTTATTTTTGTGTCTTATCTAAATGATTACAAGTACATTAGCCTCGTATTCGCCCTTCACTAAACAGTTTTTGTTTAGTGTTTGTAGCAATAATCTAGTTATTAGACGTAAATAAAAATGGATTTAATTTTGATAACATATTTATTTGTCTTTAGTGAGTGTTTTGTAAATAATAAAAATGTTAATTAGAAATTCATCTATTGATATAAATTATTTGCATTCAATAATATAATTTGCGTCCGGCAGGTTTTGATCAGTACGTAAATTGTCAGATTGTTTTTGATTTGAATTTTGAAAACGCGCTCATCGCTCAACAAGGTCTCGGGTGGCCCGCGAGCATTCACGTGGCCAAGGGAAATGAAGCTCTCATGAAGCTGAGTTTGTCATTAGATAACTACGATTCTTGCACAGTGGTCCCACCGTCAGGGGTTAAATTTGATGTACGTTCTCCACCAAATAGCAGGTAAACGAATGTACAGATTTATTCTATTTATTGTTAAATTTTGAATGTAATTTTCAACAATACAGCTAACGTTATTTTTGTTTTTTTTTAAACTAGTGTCCCCCGTGTGGCTTCGCCTGCGTGTACTACACAATTAGTTATTTTATTTTCTCATCACAATTATTTTCGTGATAAAAATTTTTAATATCATTAAATTTTTAAGGCAATATCCAATACAATATAATATTGTCACATGCAATAATAAGTGATTTATTTGTGAAACAATTGACATAAAACACTAAATGAAGCTTGCTAGAATTCACTAATAAAACTGCATTTAAGCTATTTCCAAGATTAGCGTGAACAAAGAGACAAACAGACGTACAGAATAACAAGACAACACAGACAAACGGACAAAATTTTTAATATTTCACTGTTTTGGATTCTATTACATTAATAAAGACAGGGAGTCTTTATTAATATATTTTTTTTTTACATTTCTTCTATGTACAGATTTTATTATAAGTATAGATAAAAAGGGAATTTAAAATGTATTTACATTCATTCATAGCTATAATTTTACATTAACTTTTATAACTTCAATTGTAGATACTCATTATGGGGTGACTTTTGTGGGGTGAGAGTGCGAAATGTTACATTTCAAGATGAGGGTAGATGGAGACTTACGTCAACTAGAGGCAGCGACTCTCGTACAGGATGGGTAGAAGTACACGTAATAAGTATATATTCGTTAAAATAATTATAATGAATGAAATGTACTCTAGAAAACACTATTTTTAATAATTTATTCATATATACATTAACATAAAGCTTAATAATACGATTTTTTAGAGGATAAGTCGACTTTTACGGCGCCACCAATATCTCTACAAGATGGTCAAACGCATACTACTTTAAATCTATCGTCCGTCGAAAATGCATATTGCGTTGTGACTAAGCCATTTTCGGAAAGTTCTTTGGTTCCTGGGAACTGTACTGTAACTCTTGACAGGACAACAAGGGCTGTTCAGGGAAATTGGCAAATATATTTGGGTTTGCCCGGACGTGTCGCTGAGATTCAAACTAAACGACAGGTTACCGTTCAGAGTAAGTTTTACTCGTATCATCTCTTTTTGGTATAATATAAGTACATTATCTAGATTTTATATCTCATAATACAAGGGATCAAGAATCTAGATCAACTAACTAAGTAGACATATAGAGGAGAAGGAGAATATTATGTCGGTTTCATTTACGCATAAAAAAAATTCTGACTATATGTTAGGTGTGGATAATTGCAGTCACCGATTAGATTTTTTAAAAATTGTTTAAAAACTGTTCATATCCAAAAGTATTCGAAATTTCGAATAACTTGGCTTCGATTACAATAATGACTATATTGGATATCCGAACTAGTTTTTTTCTAGACATACAACGACTTCGGTTATGATTACAGACTTCCATAATATCCCCGATAATTTTTTTTAGAGAAGCATTATAAATGTCTATATAAGTAACTTGTTACCAAGTCCAGTGATCTTCTAAATATCTTTAAGTGTATATATCTTAAGATAACATATCTTCATTGAATTTATTAAATAAAACTTGAAATCATTTGTTAATCTAATATTTAATTTATATCGAATCATGTAATAATGCTACGATGGTAAATAATCACGACGGAATACCTTAAGATGCACGTGCAGGTAATGAGCCAATGAGTTAAAAATATTTTTTTATAACAATAAATAAAAAAAATAGTTATACAATAATACTGTCTTAAGCATACTGTCAAGTATTACACTAAGAGGAAAACGCCGGTATACGCGTGCTTCCTGGACTTATCTAAAGCCTTCGATCTGGTAAATCATGAGCTCCTGTGGGAGAAGCTGGAAGATGCGGGTATGCCGGCGGAGTGTACGCATTTATTTAATTTTTGGTATAAACATCAAAAAAGTCAAGTGAGGTGTGCGGGTGCCTTGTCTGGTGAATACAATCTTACGTGTGGTGTAAGGCAAGGCGGGCTTAGCTCCCCAACCCTTTTTAACCTCTATATTAATCAGCTGATTGAGAGGCTCAGTAGCGTCCATGTTGGATGTTACGTAGATGGCCAATGTTTCAATAACTTAAGCTATGCTGATGACATGGTGCTGCTGAGTCCCTCGATCAAGGGCTTAAGAGAATTAATAAGTGTCTGTGAATCTTATGTGGCGGTAAATGGTTTGGTGTATAATGCTAAGAAAAGTGAAATTATTGTATTTAAGGCCGGTCACCGTTCACCTAGTCATGTCAGTCATGTGCCACCAATTACTCTAAACGGGTCTTTTTTGAAAAAGATTATGAAATTTAAGTACTTGCGCCATGTAATTACAGAATGCTTGAGCGATGATGAGGACATTATGAGAGAGTAAGAAGTAATATGATCACACCCAGGTTTGCCCGTGGTGACGCGATTGTCAAGATTACCCTTTTCGGGCATTCTGTCAATCGTTTTACTCGGGAGGCCTGTGGGTGAGCTATACGCGTCGAGCCTACAACGCACTACGCGTGCAATATAATAATGCCTTCAGAATGTTGTTGAATCTGCCGCGGTTCTGCAGCGCCTCAGGAATGTTCGCGGACGCACGGGTTGACGGATTCCACGCTAGAATGAGGGACAGTCACAACAGCATTCTGAAGACAATTACGGCCCGCCTAGATTGTTCTATTCAAAAATATTGGATAGAAACTATAACGGGCCAAATAAAATAGTATACAAATAACAATAACTAAGATAATTCATAAGAAAAAATTGTTACTAACACACTAACACTATATAGATATGGATATTAATCTGAAATAAATTATTTTTATTTATTTAACAATAATTATATATTTTTTTCGTTTCATAAATTATACAAATTTATATACTTTAAAAATTATAATTAATTATAAGTGGCTTGTAAGGTTGTCTTACTTTGATTAATCGTGTTTGTACTCATGCAAGACACAATCGGGGCTATGTACTCCTAACGATACCATACAAAGTAAGACGTTAAGATACGTTATGATAACATGAAGTATAATGCACTGTAACTAAGTATTCTTTTCATCGATATTATATTTTATCAAAGATCATTCATTATTTTACATATAATAAAGGAGAATATTTCTATTACAGCGGAGCGTCTTGATGTAGGATATGTCACTGATGCGGATAATAAACTGCATTTGTACTGTAATTTATTGCACACAACAAAAAATATCACATTTTGTCGTTTCCAAAGGACGTCTAATTCATATGGTTACAATGTCATCGATGGATTGAGCGATGGCACCCACAGGTAGGATTTTTATATGAATGTTTTTATTATTTGTTCGTGTATTTAAGCATATTTTGCTTGCAAATTTTTTAAATTCTATTATATTATGATTTTTAGGACTTCAATTGCTTATAATTTTCTGATTTATTTACATAAAATGATTACTTCTTGCTTTTTATAGTATTTAATTCTTACAGCTATTATGGGGAAGGATTTGCTCTAAAACAATGTGGTATGACAATAGAACGGCCAAATCAAGCAGATTATTCAACATGGCGTTGTTCTGTTGGAGTACAAATATTTGTAGGCAATAATTTAGTGCAACAACCAACAATGCAGGCCTTGATTAGTGTCTCGAATACTATGTGTAAGAAAAAAAATATGTATTAATTTAAAAGATTTATTATTATATATTATGAGGCCAGTCGTGGCGCAGAGGCACAAAATATGACTAGTTGTGGGTTCGATCCCCACTCGAGGAAATGAAAATATATATGTACACGCGCTGTAGCGCGGCGTCGAGCTCCGCCACTCAACACGCAATGCCTCCAGAACTCGGCGGAAAGTGAATAGAGTGTCTTAACACTGGGTTCCCTTTGCCAACCCTGCTGTGTGCGGTATACAGCGTGAACCTGATAAAAGATTTATTTTTATATCAATACTAATATTATAAAGCTAAAGAGTTTGTTTGTATGAATGCCATAGTTTTCGAAACTAATGATCCGAATTGGAAAATTGCTTAGTATTGGATAGTCTCTTTATGATTATTATCTGTCATAGGTTATCATCACGCATACTGTAGCTAGTAAAAGTAACTTTGAAGTAACTACAGGGACTTAAAATGTTTCATGTACTTACTTAACTCGTAATCAGTTCCAATTGATGTGGGCGCAGGTATCAGCTGGCTTAATAATAATTTAATAAATTTATTTTTCAACTAAAAGTTTTCTATTTTAGCATCATTTTCGCACCGATATCAACAAATTCCTGATTCTTCGGAGCCCGTATTCATTCAAGAAGAATCCCCGTTTACATTGAGATGTAAAGCTGAAGTTTCTTTGACGTATTGTTGGTTCCAACATCCTAATGGAACTCAGTTCACTCCTGTAGGCCAAGCTGATGATGATCAGATATTTTGGTAATATAATTACTATTATTGCTATTTTACATTTCTGGACCCTTTAAATAAAACTAGAGCGGAAACATTTATCACACGAGTACGTATAACGGATGAAATGATATCTGTTTTTAAATGAAAATAATGGTTTTATGCTTTATTTCGCACATAACATTACACTCCGTTCTCGGTCCAAATTCAATATACTGTGGAATTCAACGTCACACTTACTAGAGCATCTAACCCAAAATCATCGAATTTAGCCCACTGTCAAATAAGATTTTTTTCTTCAGGTACACTGGTGAGGGTCTCGATGTAGGCGATTGTGGCATTACTTTCAAAAACGCATCAACAGCCGACGACGGGAATTGGTCCTGTCATATGGGGCCCAGTAACAGTTTAGGTGTTGAATTAACTGATAAGATCCAAGTTAGAGTGACTGGTTCTCTAGCTGCAAATGTCAAAGAAATTGGTCTGCATATCGGTGATAATGCCACATTGTACTGTCACACAGCCAATGGCAGACGGCCGTTAAAATATTGTAGATTCTTATCACCAACATTCGTAGGCATGAATTTGGATTCTTCGATAACTAAAGAGAAGTAAGCCTTTTTTATATTATGTGATAAAGGACGTTATAGTTAGTATAATTTTGAAAAAAAAAGCTAATTTATGAGGCTGCTATTATTAGTCAATTAATCAAGTTAAAATTTAATCGATCAGCTTTTATTAACAAAAAAAAACTATTACAGCGACTTTTTATTGCAGGGCTATATTGAATCGTTTTTATTTTACTCCTGAGAGAGAAATTAATTTTGGAGATTGTTCTTTAAATATTTTATCAATAAAAATGGAAGACATTGGGGAGTGGACATGTGGTGCCGTAGTTGATAATGAAGTTTTGGAATCTAGAGACTTTATTAAACTGTATATAACAGGTCAGTTTTCTACTATCTCATAGATTTTTAAGAATATATAACTATATACTAACGATGGAAATAAAAACTTACTGTTGATAAATATCCAATTTAATCTTTTTTTTATAAATGCAACATTTTTTATATTTGATAACTTTTACAAAAAATATACCTGAAGCCAAAGACAGCTTGTAAAGAGTAGGTAAAACGTTTTAGTACAATAAATGTATTTTCTCATATTTCTTAAGATTAAATAATTTATTTATTTAAATCAACTTCATGCTGTTTTCCGCACTCAACAGTGTAAGCAGAGGGAACCTAATGTTGAACACTCCGTTCCCCACTTCACCAGACACCAGAGCGAGGAAATGAAAATATAAATTAACATAAATATTTAATTCCCCGAGTTGCGTTTACTTTCACACTTTAGTGTCCCTGAGCTAAAACTGGCCTCAATTCTTAAGATGAAGATTAAAATTATATTTTAATTATTAATTATAATCAAATTTTATATACTATACCTATATCTTTACTGACTGATTGCTACATGTAAGAAATATAACTATTTATAAACTTAATAATTTCTTTCCAGAAGATCAACCAAAATTAACTCAAGCTGGCATTATTGGTATGTCTGTAGGTCTTAGTGTTCTCGTGGTAATCCTTGTCGGATACTTATCTTACAAACAGGGCTGGATACAGAGGATACAACATTTACGACAGTTTTCTAACAATACAGTATTGTCTGATATATTCTCATTGCAGAACCGTGGTAGCCAGAGTAGTAGAAGTAGTGATGAAAATTCCTCGCGGTCTGCGTAATGTATCTACATGATTATTAAGTTTAAAACATGCATGAGACTTTTTGAAAAATTTATTTGCATTATCTCTATAACAATCTTTTGTTCTCAAAAGATTATTAATGATAATTAATATGTAATTATAATGATTTCATAATTCTTTATATCATCATCATTAATTATCTGAAACGATGAATTATCTAGATTTGCATATATTTTTACAAAATTTTACTATTGTAATTATTTATTTAGTATCTAGGTACGGTTTCTTGTAGAATATAGAAATTTAGATTTCTTTTTAAAATTAGTTCTAATTAATTTATTGTTATTGTAAATTACTTTTTATTATATTATTTGGATATATTATAATTAAATATACATGTAAATATAATTCAAGTATCTGTCTGTGATTTCAAAATAGCCGTGTTTTTTCAAGTTGATATAGTTATTTGCACGATACTAAAACATAAATAAACACTTTTATTTTTTGTTGTCTGTCTTTCCTTTCCTAATCTCCGGAATAGCTGAACTTATATTTATGGGAATTTCACTGAGAGATAGAGGAAGTTGTGGAGCAACATATAGGCGTGGTACTTCTTATCCCGAAATTACCACGGGGCCGCTCTTGTCGTGCGCGAATATCTGTCGCATACTTAGATAAATACTATATAACTAAACATTTTTCTATTGAAAGCGATTTTTTTTGCGAGCAAAACCCGCCCGATAAATGGCCATAAGCCGAGGTTTATGTTCCGCATGGGACGCCCTTGCCGTCGACATCCTCTCAAGCTGCTACAACATGGTGCTTGCAAATTTTCAAGATCAGAGTACCCTCTTCCCTATCCACCCGGTGGTGTTGTAAAAGCTAATAGGGCTAACATCATTAATCCCATGTTCGAAATAAAGCGAGCAAAATAATATAAAATTCTAAAAAGTTAAAATTATGATTTATTAGTACCGATAACCATATTAAAGTAAGCCACCAATTTTGCCCAAAAAATACTTAGCTAAATAATATTAAGGCAAATTCGCGCGGGGCCGCTAGTTTTAAATAAATATCCATTTAATATTTCGATGATTACGTAGTAACGTCACATTTGTCTCGGCAAAATTACATAGTTATTAATTTTTTTATTTGTTTATCAAATGAAGTATAATCTTCATATATATCTTCATATATAATTCTTCATATACATATATCTTATATATCTTTATTTAATTCGATCGATTTATAGAATTAAATAAAGCACTAGGATTATTTCATTGAAATTTTCCTTATAGTTTCTGTTGATAAATCTGTACGTAAAAAAGGGTGCGTTTTTCACTATCAAACTTTTCTAGATATTCCAATGTGCAAAGCAAATATATACCTATTATTAAATAATTCAGCGTGAAGCCGATTTATTTAATAATAAGCCTGTGACTGGGACATAAAAGTGTGATTGTAAGCACAAGGTGCTAATTTCTACTTTAGGCAAAGCGCAGCGTTAAGTTCCGGCACTCAACACGCAATGCCTCCAGATCTCAGCGAAATGTGTAGAGCGGAGTGTCTAACACTAGGCTCTCTCTGTCTATCCTGCTACATGTGGGATGTAGAAAAAATACTGCGTTTACAATCAGACGCTGTCCCCCTGCGCCACGTTTTTTGTTTATTTGTTATAACAGTTTTTTTAGCGAACTGCTGCATCCTGCACACCAAAGGTTATTCAAAGGAAACATTGTGTTAATACACAAAATTATTATGGTAATGTGAAATTTCGTGACGCTTCCATCCTGTATATCTATACTATATTTTAGTATTTTAGAAAGTGGCTAACTCAGAAACGTCTTTATTACAGTCTAACTGAAATGAAGCTGGCAAAAATATCTAGTATAGAACTATCTAGTATGTTATATACCAACTTATCGCTTATCGCCTCTCAGTCGATTGATTCATCTTAAATAAAATAAGCATTTCGTTTAGAAATCTTTATATCACATATAAACATATTTCTACAAATTACTTAACATTGTACAATACCTTTCTTGAATAAAACTATAACACAGACAAATATATTAATTTGTTAAATTAGTCATAAATGTATATATATATATATTTTAAATTAATAAAAACAAAAATAAAATTGATCGTGTAAAGATTCGTATCAATGACATTTAAGATATTATTCATAGTTTAATGCGTTTAGAACTTAATATACACATTTAAGTGTGTGGTTCTATTAATAAATTTTTAGTAACTTCACTATCATATATTTAAGCCTTTGGTTTATATCCTTTAAACATGCGTTCAATCGTTACTTTCGAGAAGAACTTATTAATATTTTTGACGATGGTTTTAACGATCTGCTTGATAGCCGGTGGGGCCAGGTCGTCCATAATTTGTCTCCAGTTGTCATTCGCAAATTTATGTGTCGTATCGGCTGAAAGTTAAATAGGGGATAAAATTATAGATAACATTATATTAAATCAGCTTCACGCTGTATACCCACACACAGCAGGGTAGGCAGAGGGAACCCAGTGTTAAGACACTCCGTTCCCCACTTTCTGCCGAATTCTGGAGGCATTGCGTGCTTTGCCTCGACACCAGAGCGAAGAAATAGAAATATAGATTTAAGTAAGTATTTCATCTCGAGTGGGAATCGAACCCACAACCAGCGGTTTCACATTAACATTTAACATTATATTATCAATATTATTTATAAAATACAATGTACAAAGAAACATAAATGATTTACCTAATTGTTTATTGCCGTCGAATAAATTCTGGAAATGGAATGTAGTTGATTCTATATCGTATTTGTAACTGGGTGACAACAGTTTGTAGTGTTCACCATTTTTTCCCTTTATGTGCTTTAACTTAGTTGTAATTTCTACTTCGATACCATCTAAAATAAAAAAAAATCTTATCTTATATATTATAAAAATTTCTCATAACGTTATTGCTATATAGACAAACTCCCTTCAAATTTCCCTTTAAAACTTTAAATTAATTATTTTGACATTTGTAATACCTAACAATCATAAGATTTACTACTGATTTATTATGCTTTGGATAAATTAAAATCTTTTCTATGCAATTAAATTATTGTTATTTATAAGATATACTATTGTTATTCATTCGAAACGATTTTGCTTACTAATAAGAATTACCTGACACAAGACAAATATCAATAAATTTTTATCTTACTCGTATTTTATTATGATTTATGTTGCCTGGACTTTAACTTTGAACAGATATGTTTGTGTAAATATTGTTTTTTTTTCAATTTTTCCGGGAAAATTTTATTGTAAGCAAAATGTATAGGGTAGGCAAGGCACAATATTAATAAATAATAATTCATTCCTTCAATTGGGGATCGATTCCACAACCATCGCTTCACAGTCACTCCCTTGTGCCCCTGTGCTACGACGGCCTCATTGAGATATCATGAATAAGTAAATCGTATCATAAAGACGTAATTGTGGTATGACTCAGAATATATATGTACATGGGGATGTCGTGTAAATTATAAAGATGTCTTTACGTGCACGTAGGTATTTTACATTATAAAAACCGTTACTATAATTATCATCGTGAATGGTTAAGAAATGGTTAAGAAAATCGTGAATGGGAAATAGATAATAACAAACTAAGTTTTAAATAGGTATTTAGTTATTTTTCTACTACAACTTGATGCAAGAAAAATCGTTATAAAATTATTTTCGTTTTAAATACTATATATAATATATAGTTCAGATTAAATACCTACATTATAGTGTGTACATATCTATACTACATAGATATGATGATGAGATAACTAATGATTTACTGGCATTAAAATAAAAACTAGTCACCTAAACTACACGCTTCTGGTCAGCATATCTGCATGACGTTGATTTTAAATTATAAGAACTAAGAAGGAAAAATGATATAAAAAATAAACTTACAGCATTCAACGAGAGCATCTCCTTTTCCTCTAATAGGCAGAATCAGAATTTGACCCTCGGCAGTGTATTGAGCAGTTAAACTGAGATTTGCGATAAGTCCCATTTTAAATTTTTCCTCCTCTACGCCTAAATCAAGTCTGCAATAATTTTCTTTCATCAATACACAATAGCTTAGTTAGCATACAATGAACGCTTCCCTTATATAGATATCAAAATTCAAAAGCTGACAAGTTTTAAATATCATTCATTAAAACGAATGATATTTAATACTTGTCAGTAAATGAAGATACTAAAGTATTTTTATTTAGAAAAGAATACGGATTGCAATACTTGTATATTAATTTTATGCTTAAATAATCGATAATAAAAAAAGTTACAACTCAATAATTTACTCTTATTTACTACCTTTATTGATACTTAATTCAGATATACTGTATTTTTCTTATCCTGCCATATTTGGAATTAAGCATGAGCCATTCCAGAACAGGAAAATGAAAAGAGTTTATTTCCGCGAATCAGGATTGAATCCATAACCATCGCTTTATACTCAGATCCTGTCCCACTGCGCCATGATGGCCTTTCATTGAAATTTAAAAAACAATAAAGCTTACCAATATAATATTTTATAGAGCAATATTCTTACTTGAGTTGAGCAACTTTGCTGTTACTTAGTCCATGCATTTGAGCATTTGTAAATTTTAATACAAGACCTTTCCCATCTATAATGATATCGTCCAAGTTTACTGGATCTGTTGAGTTTACTTCGAATTCAGGTATTCCTTTTGAAAATTGTTTAAGACTACCTTGAATCTGTTCCTTCACACAATTATCAAGATCGGGGTCTGTTATTGTGCATGGATGTATGTAGTCAGCTGCAATATACAGTTATAACATATTGAATCACAAATTTGAAAATTTTAAACAATGCTGCTATAGAACTTCATTTTTTATTTACAGCATCAAACAATCATTACAGATAATTAAAGAGCCTTATATTGAGAAAAGAAGAAAATATCCAAAACAAAATAAATTTTAATGTACATTAATCTCCACTGATAAATAAAAAATCTCAAAATTTCTTATACAGGTTTAGACATATCACGTTAGCTTAATGGTACACGTTCATCAGCACAAGAGTGTGAACGGAGTACTCCTGCATGGCTTGGCTTGTGAGAGCTCGCTTGTAGCCGATCCGGACACATCCGGACCATTCGGTTTTTAAATAGATGAAACTTGATGAAACTGACTTTGCGACAAGCGCTTTTCCAAACGATGGCGCATATCCGGATACGGATGTGTTATGATACGAAATATTATATTATTATCTAATGTAATGTAAAACAATAATTAGTGACAAACGACAAACTGTGTGTTATTGTAATTACACTTATTTGTATTAGTTTGTAAGTTCAGTTTAAGAGTAGAATGTTTCTAACAAAAATCATTTATACGGATGATAAATGAGATAAAATAAGAGAAAACATATTCTTAGTTTATAATTTCCTTGTCAAATAAAATAAATAAAATATCCAAGTAATTTTAAATTCATAAAAAGATACAAATTTATTTCTATATGCAAATTAAATTCATTTCAAAAATTTGACACACTATCTATGCTTTACTTCTTCTTTTTATGCTTTTTTAACTAATTTCGTCATGTAAATGTACCCTAAGCTACACTAAACTAAACTAAAAAGGAGTTTTCATTTAAAAAAAAAACTGTATTCATAAAATATTAGATACTTTTAATAGATTTTAATGTTCGGAAAAAAACACAGAATTTTTACTCGATTGAGACATTAAGGCGTTTATTATAGGCCATTTGCAATTTCGTAAACTAATATTTTTTAACATTTGCATATTTACTTTTACTGGTACTAATGTGTTGTTATATACGTTTTGAAACGTGATCGACATAATATGACGTAGTATCAGTATGACGATAACACTCCAAAACGCTTAATCAGTATTGGATGTAATCAATCGATTTTTCCAGATTGACAAAATTAATAATGATAGATCGAAATTGCTAGATTATAGCGATTATTAACCACATTGTTGTAATCAATACAAAAGTTATCTTATAAGTTATTTGATAATTTATAATTAATTCTACTTATCTCTACATAGAGACATCTCTAGTTATGAAATTGATATATCAACCGGTAACAGTAACGTGCTTTCTCTTCTGCTGACTTCGTGTGAACAACTAGTGCGTATTGGTACTTGTTGGGTGGTCAGGGAGTCGGGTCACATGACTTCTCTCCCTCCCAAGATTAGAGGTATAACCTGAATTCGCTAGTTTAACGTAGAATGACCATCACAATCTAAAAAAAATCTTTAATATGATACTATTATCCAGACACTGATACTATACACTCTCATTTTACCGATGTCGTTTTCATTTTCATATATAATAGGTTTTTCATATATAATAATGGATATCATCAATACATACATGGGTATGTTGTCCACACTCATACCCTCAATCACTATTCTCTACTGATGTCTGCTGGGTAAGTTTATGGCAGAAATTTTGGGGTACTTGCTGAATTCCGTTTGATGAGCAATTTTAACGTAAATTTATCGATTATCAATTTACATAAATACGACATTCAATTTTCGTTGATTTCTATAAAAATTGTAATTACTGAAAGGACTTGAATCATACTTGAATTATATCATATTGGCAACAAAAGTTATATATATATTAAAATAGCTTTTTCTGGTCGGCCCAGTATAATTTTACACTAACAAACACATAAGGAAATTGATTAAGCTAGTTTGTACGCAATTCAATAGAAAACCACTATACATTAAATTATGAATATATATCAAAACTTTAAACCAGAAACTACATATGTAATTAATTACTTTAGCACACTATGTTTAATCGTACTTTTTTTTATAAATATATTTATTACATATTTTTCGTCAAAAAAAAAAGGTGTTTTGTTAATGTTTTTACAAATCACACAAAATTTAAAGTTTAATAGTACGAAGATGATGTTTCATATCAAGACACGCGCGCATATCATACGAACCATTTCAAGCTACTTGAAAGAGCTTGAATTTTATCCTGAGCTCGGAGCTCGATACTCATATAGATCTCCCATTCTTTTGTCAGTGAGTCAAGAGTCAAGAACGATTCATAATTTAACATTTTACTAGGCTCTCCTTTTCATTTATGTTTTAATGGAATATTTTCTACATCTATTGATTTATCTTTGACTTTGTCGAGTAATATCAGAACGCATTTATTTGAAAACATGTCGTGTCTGATAGTTATATCAAATTATGCAAGCACAAGTAGATATAAATAAATAAATATGAATAAACAAATATCCTGGGAAAACAGGACGGTTGACCTCTCCAGAGTTATTGAAGTGAATCAACTTTCTTGAATAATTGAAATTGAAATTGTACAAATATATATTATGTTTATAACTTACAAAAACTACTTATAATATAATTTATTAGGTCTATAGAGAACGTAAGTAATTACTAATATTAGCGATAGCCAGACAACTTTAAAACGTAACGCAGTGACATTTTACATGACCAATTTTTCATACATGCCGACGTGGTTCTACAGGGCATGGAACTTTATATTCCTAGCACTGTAATGCCAATCGGTGGCAAGTCACAGCCTTGGTTTGATACGTCTTGTAAGCTTGCTGCCTCTAGCAAACGCGA
>DWAO01001077.1:0-20703 GCA_018230605.1 Heliconius congener | reverse complement strand
CACAACCAGTCGGTTTTACAGTCACACTTCATGCCGCTGCGCCACGACTGGCCTCTAGTCTTTTATTTAAGAACCGAACACAAAATTTTTTGAGAAGCTAAAATATAACAGTGGATACTGCATTTAAATAAGCTACCCATTTCTGAGGATAGCGTGATGCAGAAACAAAAATGTAAAAAATAAATGGTTTTATTATAAATGCCACCCATAATAGATTTTTTTATCTATTTTCCATAACAAATTAACATACAGTCCGCGAGGTCTATGCTGAGCTTTGCATTTGTGTCATGTATATAATGTAACTGTTTTTTGAAGTTTCTCGTTTTACTTTATTCATTTATTTAATCACTCACACAAACAAAAAGCTCAGCTTGGCTTGCATGAAATATCTGAAATGTAACTAACAAAGAACAATCGACATAAAAGTACGCCATTTGTCAATTGGATTGTAATACTATAATAAATTTAGGTTTTAAAATGAGAATACATTAAGTTAAGCTAAGTTTGATTTGAGATAGTCAATATACTTTGAGTTTTCTTTGCCTTTAATGTATAAAGGCTTGCATATTTTAGAATTGTCAGAATGGACTTAGTGGTAAGACATTCCGCCGAGACATTGGGAGTGTCGGAACCAAATGTCTCACTTTATTGTTTTTGAATTAAAATAATGAAAATATAATAATTTTCCCACAAGTGGGAACATCTGTTCCGCTGCTATGATAACAATTTCTTATATGCGTATTTACACATCATCTTTGCCATATAAAAATATATTATTAAATTTAAAACACGCTCTTAATTTCACTTTCAACATACAAAAAAATATCAAAATCAATATTTTTAAAACTGTATTTAATACCACTCAGAAGTTTCTTTTGCGAGTTAAAAATTGATAAAAACCAATAAAAGGAAATAAATAATATTTCTCAAACAATTTTGTCGTTTATATTTTTTTATCCTTTTTTTATTTATTCTTATTTTTACACCGGGAATACTTGTAATCACTAATTTAAAATTTTTAATACGAGGCGCCGTGGCTTAGTTGGTTAAAGCGCCTGTCTAGTAAACAGGAGATCGCGAGTTCGAATCTCGCCGGGGCCTGTGACTTAACATTTTCTCTAGTCTTTTTGTTTTTTTTTTATTTTATTTTTTAATATTTACCACTTTATACTCTTATTTTTACACTATATAATATATATACTTTAATATAACGACATTAAATAAAAGTTTTTTCAGCAGCTTTGTTGTTGGCTTCCGCCGAGGTTATGAAAATATTATATATTTCTCTCCTCCGAGTGGGCATCGAACCCACAAAAGTTGCGTTAACAGTCAAATGTATCCCTGACCCACGGCCGTATTCATTTATATGGATCGATATGTTGATAGACACGAGGGAGGCTAAATACATACAAATTTTGATAAATATATATACATTTAAATGTATTTTACTTCTAGATATTGTAAAGTATCATAATTGTTTATTAAATATCTACTAGGTTAAAGTGTGAACACAAAAACTAATGTATTAATTTATAATAACAATTATCGATATACATATAATTAAAAGGGTGATATGGGTTAAATAAAATCATTAAAATATCATCACTCGTATATTGACTTATTTTTTGTATATTATTTACAAATTTACAATTCTATATAACAGCTGCATCTAACAATTTACATACACGATATATAAAGTACAATGCTCACTCCACTTCAATGTTGTGATACACTAATTTAATATTATTGAACAATATCTTCGTATTTTTAGAGACACTAAGAGAGATAGCTTTAGTTGATAATGTTGACTGAATAAAAAATATTTATTTACTTGTGTTTTATTTTTATATATGTAGATTTCTATCAAAATTTAAGAAATAAATCGATTAGTACACGCATTATTATAGGCCATTAATTGTATTTCACTGCAAAATCGAACATGTTTATTTTTCCCAAAAAAACATTTTAATATTATTTTCTTAATATACTTAATATTATTGTTGGTATAAAAGAAGGATAACAACAAAAGAGTCACTCGCGCTCCGTATAAGGAAGAAGTCACGACTTGATGTTAAATGAACATGGAATTTAAATAGGGGTATATATAAGTATATATAGTTGTGGTAACAGTGCATTTGAACTTTGAACCATTTTGTAAAAACTAAAAACTGTTGAACTTATTGATGTATTATGAACACTTTTTTAAAATTAAATAATTGAAAAAACAATTTTTTTTTAGTTTGTCATATAAAATCAAAGATGGCTGATCTGTCATTGTAAGTAATAAAGTTAACATATTGTATAGATTACTGATCAAATCGATTTAACATGAAATATTTTTTTCTTCTTTTACCTAAATCAAAATAACGATAGCCAATTTGATTTTACATTTAATGAATTCCAAATAAATCAATAAATATAATTTCCAATCTTTTTAATAAGAGCAACATAATTTAAATAATTACTTTATTAAATTTCCATAATAATTAATCTTTACAAAAATTTCAACAAAACAAAATTTTATTATATTTTTAATGATTGGCACTAAACTTCTTTTGGCACTCATTTTATTCTCTGCCCATTAAATGCGAGATAAATAGAAAAAAAAACAATAGTTTGTAATGAGTCAATTAAGAGACTTTTTTTTGTATACAATATTGGTACGTCTAGCGAATCTTATAAGATCTACACAACTTTTTTAATTAATAGTCCTCGTTCTAAAGAACATCAGAAGAGCATTAGCTTTTTTATTATATATTTTACACGCTACTTAATAAATAATATAATAACATTATTGTTTTGTTGTAAGGAAAATGGGTCGAATCCCGAAGCTAAACAGATGGCGCCATCATTGTAAGTGTTTCCATTTTTTTATTTAGTCCATCAATTTGTTGATATCTTTTTGTTAAGAAAACATAAAAAATTATATATTTATGTAGCAAAATAGAAGTAAACGATTAAAAAGTAAAATAGAAGTAAAGCAAACGATTAACCCCCTATTTATTTAGAATGCCATTAGAATACAATTTCAATTGATTGACAGTCGGTTTTACTAAAACCTCGTATTTATAACTACTAGCGATATTTAATAATGTAAATACTTAAAATGAGACGCACGTTAAAAGACGGTCTACTTCTATAATTGTTTTCAACAGAACTTTAATAAACATCTATAATATATTTCATAAAATCCGAGGCACATTCAATATACGTATAAAGTTTAATCTATCAATATTTACATATACTCTTTTACACTAATATGGCAGTATTGAGGTTTCAAATAATATTTATAATACGATGTTCTTCATACATTTTAATTTTTATTTTGGTACACGGTATATTGATAAATAAAATATAAAAATTATCGACTTAATTAATTAGGAAGAAGTTAACAGTTTATTTTAGAAAGTCTATAAAAAATTTTAATGTTGCGAACTTAACTCATTTAACACATTAAAATTTCCATACATTTTCTAAAAGAAATTTCCTTTAACATTTTTTGTTAATTCTAAATTAACAAAAAATGTTTATTCATATTAATATATAATTAAGTCACAACGGGCAGTGTCACGTTCAATATTGTAAAAAAATCATATGAAAGTTCTATTCAAAATATAAAGAAAAATATATGAAGAAATGCTAGCGTATATCTAAATAATATCAAATATACAAAATCAATACACTATTATATTTAAATCAGTCTCTTATACGCCTCTAACAATCGTTACCACAAAGTAACTCGGTAAGGCCTCGTACGTCCACTATTTCACTATTTTCACTATATTATTGTCGTCTTTGGATTGTCTTTTCATAGGAATGTCTTTAGACCAAACAAATTATTATGAAGATTCACTGATCACTTTAGTTTTTTTTAGATTATTTTTTATATAGAAATCTTAAATTTTTATTTGGATAATTTACCAGTTTTGTATATTTTAAACGAATCTCGTTAACTGTGTGTGGAAGTCTCGTAGGAATATTTGTAATTGTGGCAACGTGGGCCGGTCGTCTGGCGACATCGCCCAACAATAGGCCATTACTGCGAACCTGGGGGAAAGAAACAACGTAAGATCTAACTGTCTGAGTAAATATAATATACAAACTATTAAACGTATATATTACTCAAAGTGAAATAATTCTTAGCAAATAACAAAAAGTAATTCAATTTGTTAAGTATAATAACAAAAAAGTTTAATTTCAGTCTTCTTGTGGATGGTTATGCAAATATTTATAATAGTATTTCCAGTAACATTATTAACGCTAATGGAGTGTTTTTGTCAATTATACCAGCCTGTTCGTAGATAAATGATTGAACCGTTCATTTATGTAAAATGTGGCTGTAAGCGAGTACGTTAAGTCTTGACAAAATGAAGAGAAATGTAAAAGAAGTTAAAGAAAATATTCTGCTGTCTAACTTTACTTTAGTCCAGGAAACCCAGTTTACATAGATAATTTCACAAGTAGGATTTGAACCCAAAAACTTCGTGTTAAAAGACAATTGTCAAATATCTCATAATAAAATGTTATTTAAAATATAACAAATTATACAATATAGTATGACTTACAATTCATCAGGACAATTTGCTGGTTGTTGCAACCGATAACCATCCCTCAAGTATGCGGCGATTTCAAAGGGATCCACTTCGGCATATGGTTGATGCGCCAAAGTCGTGAGCTCCCATAACAAAACACCTAAAGCCCATACATCAGCTGACGGGCTAAATTGTTTCTTAGATAACGCTTCTAATGCCAGCCATTTTATTGGTCTGTTCTCGTTATCTCCTAAACAGTGGTAGTCTCCAGGGTAGAGGTCCCGCGATAATGCGTTGTCTGCGATCATTACGCGCAGATTTTCGTCCACTCTGTTAACCAAATAAAATTATTGAGACATTTGCTAGATTGACAATTAAAATGTTCCTTAAAAAAATAATTAGATAGTTTACAAGTTTTGCACCAACATTATCTATTAATACTTACATGCAATTTCTAGCAGCTATATCCTTGTGCAGAACGTGCTGTGAGTGTAAATATTGTAATCCGTCTAAGGCATGTAATGCCATTCTTACGACGTGTTGGGTGGTAAGCGGTGGAGGAGGTGGTCCATTAGAGGCGACACCTAAATTTACTCCTCGACAGGCTAAAAGAAACTGCTTTAGATTCCTCCAACCACCGCTCCAAGGGTAAAGGAGAAAAGGAGCTGTTTGGTCTTCTATGCTCACACCGAGAACAGATAAAACGCGCTCGTGTTGCAATCCATATAACATACATCCTTCTTGAAGAAGAAGTGATACCTAAAAAATAAATTTAAAATAAGTAAAATAATATAAAAAATATTCCTGATGAAAATGTTTGTATGTAAGTATGTACGTAGGTGAAATATTTTACCTGAACTTGTGAGGCGTGTTCAGCAACTGTTTTTACTAAAACCTCCTGTTCTCTTGCTTCCTCATCCGCATACGTTCCCCGATAGACTCTACCAAAAGTGCCCTCCATGGCAACTGAACGCAATCTCACTCTACATCTTTGTATCGTCAACTCCGCAATTCTTTGCTGCAAGTCTCTAGCTCTTTCCTCAGCAGCTGCTGCTGGTAGGGACGTGGGGCGCCTGTAACTAGTGTAACTAGCTGCCGATTTACATGACGAATCTGGTAAGAAAGCATGAGCGTCTTGTTCATCACTTCGAGCTCTTCGTAATTTCCTGGCTCGTGCTCGGCATACAATTGCAGCGATTGCAGCTATTAGGAGTGCTGCGCCAGCGCAACCTGCACCCGCGTAAAATATATCTGCAGATGTTGGAGCATGCGGCGCGCTGTCCACTCTCACCGCCGGTCGAGGTGCCTCTTTCAAACATATTTTACGCCGACGGAAGTGTAAAGCAGTAGATGATGAACCAGTAGACACATTAAGAGAAATGGTAACGTCGACTTCAGCGGCCACCGTGCGCGTACACGGCAAGTCAACTCGCCATGTTTGCGGCTCCGTCGGCACGAAGCCTTCAGTAGAAATATTAAGTGTTGGCGTGTGCAAAGCTTGTTGGTCCGGTGCTATTTCCACATGTAACGTATACGGTAACTGCAACAAAACAAAAATGTTATAAGTTTATATTATAATTATATAAATATATATAAATTACTACTTAAATATATATTTAAATGTAAATACATATGAAATACATATGCAAATATACTATAGAGTAAGACTAGAAAAAAAAGGTTGAACAACAATCGTGCAAACCTAACGGGTCGTCCACGTAAAGATTTAACTGTACCACTGCGAATAATGGCTGAACCTAAGAAGGAGCGACCCATAGATATGCCAAACGGATCAAATGTCTATGACCTTCCGCTAAAATTTAACTACTTTGTCGTATTTTTATACTGTCTCGGCATTGCTAAATTCAAATTTATACAAGCATAACATATATTGACAAACGTAAATTCGCTAATAAAAACAGGTAGCCAATGTCAAAATTGTAAAACCTAATTGAAGTTTAATTGGAGGTTCAATATAACAAGCGTGTAAACGAGTACCAATTTATCAACAAACGAGCTGCATAAATACCAGTCAACACTTCCTTTACAATCTAACTAATCACCGCGCGGCCCACGAATGATAAGACAAACAGACAAGCGGCTCAGCCGCGGGCCTTTACCTTCATTAAGCATGAGAGGCCTCGTAAGCGTAGGTGCGACACCGTGGCCACTCATTAAATATTTCCTCGCGAGTCGGCACAGACAAGAGCGCGATCTTTCGTTACCGTTTGTAACGGTTTTCCAAATATTTGCGGAACCGTCAAAGGCGCCGACGAACCATAAAGAACTAACCGGCTACAATTATAATTATCATTTTGGAATCATATTAGCTTTGATATGATTTTTTATGTGGTAACTAACAATTACAGTACAGTCAACCAGTCGTGGCCGCCCTGAAGTTAAGTTTTCGTTTGCGCAATGTTCATCCGGCAAGAAAATGATCAAAGGTGTGGCCATGTACAGCTAACTTCAGGGCGACCACGATTTGTTGGCCGTATTTGTACTTAATTAAAAAATTTAAATTAGAGTCAATCTACGAAGAATTTGGTATCACGATAACGTGCAAAAATGTCTAAACGAAACGATTACACTCGATATGAACATTACCAAACATCAAAAGTCAAGTCTCGAACACAGTACATTCTCTAACGGTCCTGAAGACAACAGAACATTGTTTTCCCAACTTAAGCCGTTGTTTATTTACATAATATACACATTTCTTAAACAATTTACGCGATCTTGACCACTTCAAGAACGTCTTTTTTATTAAATACAAGTTTTACTCGATAGCAAGTACGAATCGAAAATGTATTGCATGGTAATTTTTTTTTGAGTTCACAATCCTGTCCTATATTGGCAGATGTTTCATTAGTATGTATATTTATTTATTTAGTACTGAGAACCGCGTACATTGTAAATACACACACTTTTTTCATATCGTTAAGCAATATCATCTGTAAAACAAATTCAGAACATCTGCTCAAGGACAACTGTTCACTGTCCCATAAATAGAAACTTTCTAAGTAACAATAAACAACAATTCTAATACAAGATAATACTGAAAAAAATTACATTTAATTACAATGAAACTAACTCTATAATGTCTGCCCTGAATTGTAATCCTTCTTTTTTTGTGACGGTATATCCCGCACACAGGAGGGTAGGCAGGGGAACCTAGTGTTAAAACAATTCGGGCTCCATTTTTCAGCGGTGTCGGAGGCATTACGTGTTGAGTGGCAGAATTCAGCGCCGCGTCTTATCCAGAGCGAAGAAATGAAAATATTAAATATTTCACTTCCTCGAATAGGCATCGAACCCACAACCTGTTGCGTTTACAGTCACACGCTTGTGCCCCTCCGCCACGACTGGCCTCTGTGAATGGCAATCCCGTTTATATATAACGTCAGTTATGATGACTCTATTGAAATTTTAAAAACAATGATAAATTCAATCGCATTAAAAACGGAGTTCAACACATTATTTAGTTCCCTATACAAAAGAAACACATATATTTAATTAAATTGCCTTTGTGATATATATACACATATGTATATGTACCAATATTCCTGCATGATCTATATATATGTACGCTCCCCCCTTTCGTGGACATTGATTGATCTGGCTGCGGTCTCGGCACCGCCGGCATCATCTTACATCCATTACCGGCGTTTTAAGACCTCACAACCTTGGATTTTATTTCATTGTGCCCGAGATGTAAATAAATGCACATAATATTTGGATATCAATACAAGTCAAATGAACGACCGTCTGCTTTAAGATTCGTTCACCCAAATTTACATAACAAGCGTATGATTTTACATCTTACTATCGTTTCTACAACTGTACATTTTGTAATTTAAATGTATATTTTTTTGTAAAAAATTGCAGATTTGAATATAATATTTTATACAAATATATTAATTGAATGCCATTGGAAAAAACTACGTTCAAAAAATGGGTTGACGTGATGACAGCATAAAATACTTTATGTTGTCATCACGTAGCCCTCATATATATTTTTTAAAATAACAAAACAAAAGTTTGTATCATATATTTCAATTATGGCGGTGTTGAATACCGTCGCCAACAAACAACGTCTCGAAAATTGGGCGGAAAGTAGGGAAGAGTATCGTGACAACTAGGTTTTCTCTGCCAACTATATACTTGATAACGTGATAGATAACGTAAAAATAGATTTTGTAATATGTCCAGAAATAAAATATTATAAAAATATGCAGTATTTCGAATTTTAAAAAAGTGTTAAGATAAAATTTATTACCTTGATGTAAGCTATTACCATCGTATATCGAAAAACAAGTAAGATAGTCTTATCGAAGTTATTTACGGGCTATCTAAATTCAAGCAAAGCTGTGTATTTACATAAGAACAGCCGTATTTGAGGCGAACGAATAAATGGAATAGCGACAGAAAAATCCTACCACTAGGTATCTATCAAAATATAAGACTTGAAAACTGAAATGATTCATTATTACAAAACAAAAATCATTTTTTTTAAGTGAAGTTAGACGTAGACTAAACTGTCATTCGATCTATTGTTTTCTATGGCGCCTTTATAATTATTATTAAACATGGCCACTTAGGAATTCTTCTATCGTTAGCTCACGGTAAGCCATTAGCTATATATAATTCACATTACAATACATTGTTAAGATTAATAGCTTCTGTTTGACATTTCCCCATGTTTTAAGTTTATATATTAAATATTTATAAATTGATCACGTAGGTGACTAGCCAAGTATAGAAGTACGATAAAATTTGTGATATAAAATAAATTTAAAATCTTTAATGTACGTAAGAATTAAAACGATGTAAGATGCAGTAAAAGATTTTTTTTTTTGATTTTAGTAATTCATTATGCTATTTAATCAATTCTACTTTACAAGAACAAATAATTAAATTGAAATTTCAAATGTGACAGAAACCAATTAACTAGTTTTTGCTTTTCTTCCACAGTTTAAAAGATAAATTGAACCAAGAAGGTTATTATCATATAAATAATAATACTAACCGGCCTTCTGGTAAGGCTCTGCCAAGTGAAGTGAAGTTCTCCTATCGTTGCCGGCACGGGCACTACGAAATTTAGAGCGTAGAAATTTATTTGTCCATCTCGCACGTAGAACAGTTCGGCTGTTAAACCTGTGGACAAATTTTTGGAATTATTATTTTTATATAATTGGAAAATATAAAAGTCAATATAATTTTTTTCAAGATAAACTGTTTCAACTTCCAGTTTGCAAATATATGAGCACTTATAAAAAAAATATTGTAAATTGAAACCAAATCTATTCAAGTACGACCGGCATTAAATCAATACATAAAAATATCTGACAAAAAGATTGGATCGCACGCGTACTATGGCGGCGACATCAAAGCACAAAACGCCGACTTCCACGCCACCTGTCTACAAATCATGGGAAACCAAAAAAAAACTGTTTTAATTCTTGTTTGAAGAAACGTACAAACTTGAGATCTACAAAAAGTTACCGCATCCAGAGTCGTATAAACAAAAAATAAGATTAAGTTTATTTGTACGTAACTGTTCTTATTAGATACTTTAGTGGTTGTAGTGATATCTCAAAATAATGTAAGTGGTGTCTGTTAGTCTGTTACACATATCATCATAAACATGAGCTTATACATTATGACAGTACGATTTCTGTGAACTCGTGTTTGTCTCACCACAAGCTCGTTACGATCATATCGAGTTACGTCATTAAAATTTTATAAAAGTACTCTTTTCGTCATTCGCGGTAGTGTATCTCATTATTATTAAATAAAGTATCAAGTTGTACAAACAATTATGTATTTTGCCGTGTGAATAGTTAGATGGTATAAATTTATTAAGAGGCACTGAACATGAAAAGCAATAAGCAACCAATGATTGTATTATTGAATCATAATTTGATGTATGATTTATTTCTAAAATCTCTATAATGTTGTTAACGTTGCTAAAGCCCTTCTTCCTATATTAGGCAGGTACCCAAATGTACGAATATGCTCTGCTATATTTAAGCATAATATTTTTAAAATGTAATTGAATAATCAGCATTGTTACCTCATATAATGTTGTAGGAAAAATTTTATATAAATGTTGTGACATATTTAATAATTCATTTTCTTCTTTTTATTCGGGATACGGTCCCTCGTCTTGTGGTTGGGACATTATTAACATTATAATCTTAAGTTATGAATCTCAGTTCTAAACAAGTTTTATAGAATTTGGGTCCGACGCTGCCGCAGTGCATGCAAATGTTATGGTCAATTTATAATTTTAACGCCGTTAATACTTATTTGTGTATTCAAAACACGATAAGGGCGATTAGGCGTTTACGAGTGATAGGTGTTACATTATTACACATGCGGTAGTTTGTATGCAAAACGGATACCCGCATGGACGTCGCGTCGCGACGACAAATTGACTTCGCGCTTTGGCTGGCTTTACGCATTGATAATCTCTTATTCCAACTATTATTAATTGCAAATTGATAAGAGAAATGCAACAAAACGTTTTTCTAAAGGAATCTTTAAACTATATTTCAGCATTAACGCTAACAAAGTATAAAGTAGTAATCACATAATCTGCCATAAAATGACTTCTTCGAAATGTAAACTTGAATCAGTTAAGAGACATTAATGGTTGCGTAGAGCACTATCTATTTCCTTAAAAGTCGTCAACGATTTCGATTACACATCGGAGAGTTAAATAGTTCTGCATTCCCTAAGCCTAAGCAAAAGTAGACAATTCAGGAGCCGCCTCTGTGCGCGGCGCCTTTGAAGCGGCAGCGGCAAAATGAAACGAAACACTTGATATGACAAATACCGAGAGATAACCCTCGCTACCTCTGACGGCGCCTGCTTTTTTCCTGTAAGCAAAACTAATTTTAAGCGCTACTGTTTGTTCTGTGTATTTTTTAACGAACGCAGATTATTTTTAAACAAAAAAAAAAGCCAAGCCAAAGCCGCACTCAATAAAACATTGAATGGCCCAGTTCTTTTGTGCTCCCGATATTACTCTCCGCGAAAAAATGTTCGCTATTGAAGAAATCGCACCTATGAATAAAGCGTTCATTACATTCATACAAAACCGTCCACAATAAAGATTGAGCAAAATGGAGCGCACAATGGCCGCTGATATTTCGTGCGGCCTCCCCTCCGCGAAGGCGGTGGATATATTTTGGGGCAAAGCGAGCATTACATTGGAATTATGCGGACGAGGCGTGCAAGAAAATAAAACAAAGTGCAGAGGTGACGGTAAATAAAGGTGTACGGAGTTATGCACTTCAGCCCGCCGAGAGTTCACGGAGGGGACAAAAAATACCGCCGCTTATTATTTCTTCCGCGCTGCTGCATTATGCTCACCGCGCACCAGATATGCCACGATAGACTGAGAGTGCACAATAACCCAACGGGTCGAGTGCACGAGGAAACCGCTAAACAAACAACTGTTTAACATTTTACAACCACCACATCCCATAAGCGCGCATGATAATGATTATCATAAACTGTGTATAACGCGCTAAGAATAGATCGGGTGTCTCATAAAAATGTTCGGAAATGCATAAAAACTTGCATTTAGGCGCTACATGTCGCAATGGCGACAGTTTTATTGGCCGATACCGGAACACACCGCATTAACTTTCTTAGGCGTGGAACAGAACACGAAATTAACAAATTGTTTATTTTCTTTTCCAATTCAGGATGTTGGAGAGATATAAACTGTAGTGAGGTATGCACGCTGCCTCTGGTAATTATAACAAATATTCAAAGCTAATTAGATTAACATGTGAAGTAGGTGCTTTTGTACTAATATAGGTGTACACTTTTCATGTGAGTACAAATATTATCTTGATTGTCTAATAATAAAATTAATTACCGCCGCGGCTAATTTGTTTAATAGGTGAACCGGTTACGGTTTCTTTTTCGTTCCTGTATGAAATTCGCTATACTATTCCCTGACCTATAGATGGCATGCCAAATTTCAACTTTTTAAGTCCAGTAATTTTATCGGCGCTTTATCTGTAAGTCACTTAGTAACAAAGGAGTTTTACGATAGATATTTTTTAAGTGGTAGTTAAATGAACGTGCAAAGATGTAGGTAAATTTTCTTCGATACCTTAAAATCTACTTGCTCTCTAATACTTGTTTGATGTGTTACTAACTATTAAGTTGAAGTCGCTTATATCGCAGCCTTATTTTTAAGTTTATACTTTGTTGAACCAACATCAGGTACATGTTACTTTTACTGTATCAACTTGTTGTTTTAGTAATTTAATAAAAAATACATCGAATACCTTATTTTATACACAAAAAGTGTTACTTGAAAATAAAAATATGAAATCTTTTGCATTATCGCGAAATTCCGTTATGTTGCCGGCAATGTTCCAATTTCATTTAGTTTCTGCTGCAGATATTAACACTTGCCAAATAGCCTGGTGTCTAATTTTAGTGAAAAGATGCGCTGTTAAACACCACATTATGCAGACGCTGCCTGCAATGTGCCGTCATATTTAACACAAAGTAGACCAAAACAATTTAAACCAGCAATATTATTTTAAAAAGGAAAATGTCGAAGCGATGTTCTGTATATATTTAAGTTTTTAAATAACTGTAAATAGGTATGAACATTTGTTTATTGTATCAACGCGAAGGAGTATATTCCGAAAAGATACTTTATATCAAATTTAATATATGAAATTTGAAGCAAGAAGAACCGTCCTATTCAGAGTTATTTTCGTTCCAATTACTTTACAACAGCGTTTCAATGGAACATTCTCTTTTTTAAATATTTTTATCTGATTTGATAAAACTGAATTCTTTAATTAAAACAATAATGTATATCACAATTTACAATATATTTTTATATTATATATTTATTCTCTGTAATAGACATCACAACCGCAAACCGTAATAGATACCTGTCATTATTATTTGGATCTCCTAAAATACAATTCGTAGATAATGGATTTCTGTCACTACCTTGAAAAAAAATTTACCCACGTTAGATCGATTTTCTATTAATTTGTAGAGCTCAAGCCAACCGTAAAAGTTGTTTTAAGTTATTTATCTGAATGGACAGATGGAAGTAGTCAGGTGTATAAGTAAAACATTGAAAACAAGTGTCCCGGAAACAGGGTAATGAGATCCGTTTTTGCCCCTAATAAGATTCACCCGTTTTCAAGTTTTAAAGCAACAAAACAAAGGCTTACCTTGTTGTGCTCGGTACAAAACACAATATTTAGGAGTTAGAACTTTACTGCTTTTGAATAAATTTTGTTTATGGTAGAAGGTGGTGAAAATTAATAGATTATTAAAGAATTTAAAAGTTTTATAAACAATAATTACAAATTTTAAGATTAATTTTAATTTTTTTAGAAAAGATTAATACATAATATAATGATTTCATTTTGCAAAAAGAAAATCATAATACATCGGTATTCATATCGTTTAAATTTCTCTTGTATAAATTATCAAAAGAGTGACAGTCGAGCGATAAGAAAATCAATTCTCTTCTGTTTGTCATTGAAATAATTTACAACATCTTATCTGTTGTTTTGACACTAATGTTACAATAGGGTTAAACGCTTTGTTGAAAATGAGCACGTATAATGTAAACAAAAATTGTACTCTTAATGTTATGATGAAGAACAATTTGTTTAATAGCATCATATATTAGGGGTGGAAAAGAGGAAAATCTTGAAGCACCGTGTAATGATCAACATCTTTTACCGTCACCTTTCTCTGCAAGCTATTATGCCTTCCGATTAATTATAACACCGAAATTACGTGTACATTCTCATCCAGTCTGTATTATAATAAATATTTTTTTTATATAACAATGTTTTGGTAGAAAAATTAACTTCAATTCTAATGTTTTTCTTTTCTATTAACAAAAAAATGTAATTAAAACAGGATCAGAGTATGAATGTATGTAGATATGTTATTAGTGTATGTTAATAATTAAGACAGAAAATGTAAAAGCAATTAGAATCACAAGCATTTACAAATTCTACATAAACGTCTTCAAATAAAATCCCGGCATACTTCACTTATGTGGTTTAAAAATACCACTAAGCGGTATATTGATGGATGAGCCTTTTTGCCCGCGTTCCTGACGCCCGGCAAATCCCATCAAATTAGTTTGACAGTCGAAATCTCTTCCTATTTTTTTTGCTACTAACACAGATGTTTACCGAATCCTACGACGGTAATTATGTGCACCGAAACGAATGAATTTTTGTTACTTAATTATAAATCTAGCGGAAACTGACTAAATAAGTATCTTAGTAGTTTAATTTTTCCATCCAACTAATGTAGTTGATATGAACTACTCGTATAACAATGATATTCAAATACTGTCAACGACGTGTCAACAAGCGTCCGACACTACAAATAGAATAATCACATAAACTATAACCAGCCAGGTTATCTGCACTAACGAAACAAAATATTTAGTAATAAAATAAACATATGCTATTTACGTTCCTCCGCACTTCACGTACGACGACGATGGATTTATAGCGTGCGATGATGGTGCAAGTGCTCCTTATAAACACAATCCACCTGTCGCTAAATGTATCGCGAATGGATAAACATTACTCGATGTTTAACTTCATTTTATAGAGAGCCTATCAAAACAAACTCACATCGAATTAATTGTTATGTTTATGAATAACATTAAAGCTGGACTCGGCGCTTCATATGAATAAAGGAAACTAAACTCTATAGCCGTTCAGAAAGGTGAATTTTCTTCGTCAAACTGTAAGTTGTTTAAGGCTCAAGTTATGGCACTTGCTAAATCCGGTACAGTATTAAATGCTTATTGAAATATACGACATGCAGCGTTGGAGAGAAAATTAAGTCAGACGAAATTATGTTCCTGTCTCGTCGGAGCTGGAGGTGTCAACAGCGTCGTTAATGTTTATCAACACGATGAAATGAGTCGAACTTAATTATTCTGGCGCAATGCAGTGTCGGATTACACAGTATTAATTTCACTTTCATTTAACTAATTAATTCAAGTTTATTGTTTTCATGTTAATACAAATTCTTTTAATTTTAATTATTTACAGTTACTACATAATTAAACCAATAATGACATGAGAGACAACGATAATTTTTTTTTTTGGAAAACTTTATCAAATTCGCTTTTATATACTATTTGTATTTTCGTGTCCAAAGACATTCTATCAACCTGGTTTCCTATAAACCACAAATTCAGCCCTTTGCGGGCTTTCATACAAGTTTACAAATACCTTGTCCAATCCCTTCGACCCTAGCGAGCTTTACTTGAAATTCGAGCCTTATAAAAAATAACACTCATCAACCCAACTTGTGACAGATGAAAAAGTATTCGTGACTTGTTTCCAAATGGCAGAAGATTAAACTAGCAACCCTCTACACGAATTTGTATCTTATGGCGTTTAAGACCAATTACTTAGTCGACCCACGTGCATGCCTAAGTAGACGACGCCAGCTTATCAGTAGTTGTATGGGATTAAGGAGATCTTGACATAGGTTATCGCACAGTAGCCCTTTACGTTAAATCGATTCGTTATCAAAGAAACATGTTATTACGATATGAGATTTATTTTCAAACCATTTATCAGCTGATAACACATGCCTTTGGATTATTATCTGCTACCGGAATTTATTTAACAGTCGTGCATGTTCCCAATTTAATAATTTGGGCAGGTTTGGTTATCTGCCACCATAATTTTAAATGTTAATAAATATCGACATCTATTTTCAAAATTTTAAATAACAATCAAAGAAGATAATTATTTCATTCTATTTAGAATACAGACTTTAGGGTACCACCTACCCACTAAAAATAAAATAATGGTAGAGTATGAAAACTACCCCTAAAAGCCGAGGGGTAAACATAGGAGCAAATCAAATAGAAAACGAAAGGTGTCCAATAAGAAAATATACTAGCACGCTTGACAAATAAGTCTGGTCAAATATGATCCTCGCGGCCCGCACTATATTATTACACGACGTGTATCAACAAGGTGTCTAACAGTAGTATGATGATGTTTGCTTTCGAGCTTGGAAGCTTGAAAGGTTTCTAGAAAACCTAAAAAGTGTTTTTTTATCTATTAAGCAAACATCTTTGAAAAATAATGAAATATGGATGAAATTTCAAATATACAGGATTTAATTTATATTCGAACGTTTCTAGAAATGTTGAAAATTTAAAGACCTACAATTAAAAAAAAATACTTCGCCTCGAGAAAAACCATTGCCGGGAAACCTGGTGCAATTTTAAAATAAAAAAGAGAAAAATGTTGAGGAATTTTAAATCGCTCATTTCAAGTGAGCAGTTCGGGAAGAGGTCTCGAGTGCTCTCGACGCCGGCGCGAGCTTACCTGCTGTTTATATCTGGTTAACACCTACCCTAAAGTCTGTAGCCTAAATCTAGGATCCAATGATTACCTTCATGTTCATATTTAATATTATTTAAAAAAAACGAAATGTGAGACATGTTCTGGATGTTTCTTTAATTATTTAAATATAATATATTTTTTTATGATAGCGTTAATATTTTACCCTTAAAATATTTATACTATAGAATAAAATACGAAAAATACATTAAATTAAGCGTACTACCTAACTGGAAGCCAATTGTACATTTAAATATGACTCAGCATGAAGTCGCAACTTAAAATTAATCATGTAATCGAACTCCCTAACGATCCACACCATAAATAAAGAAGCAATCGCAAGAGATCGCATGCATAACCGGGAATTATCGAGTTGGCAGGCGTTCAGAAAATAATTTACGCCGCCGTCAGTTGCGATGGAAATCATAAAAATTTAACATCGCCCGTAAAGTAAACAATGGGAAAAAAGAGCAAGTCGAAACGTTCGTGCCCGACGGCACCGCCCGCCGCGCCCTCGTTGTGTTACCGCTTTCGTATCTCCAATGAAATATATCTACATTTAAATCTTAAAATATATATTTAACATAAAATATAGAAACCTTCAGCTAAGCAGACTGCTGTAGCAGTTACTACCTTTTTCATTTAACTTCATGATAGAGTAATGCTTTTATCCTATTTAGAGATGATTGGATAATTACACGCTTTTCAACAAATTTCCGTGATCGTACAGGATTACAATGCATATCCGTCGCTGTTCCCGGACCAGACAATTCGTCGCGCCGTTAACAAGGCGTACTACGCGACTACCAGACCTGAACTGAATGTTTCGTTAACAGGTAGCCCACAAAAAATCGAATACCTATAATATTTAGTTGCTAGCATAGTAATATATTTGAATAGTAAATACTTTGTACATTATAAAAAGTAATGTTATTTAAATACCAAAGAAAATAAAACAACATACAGGTACATTATAACGTGGGAATGTAAAACATGAGAATAATTTAAAATGAATAACAAATATAAATAAATTGAATTAATTTTCAGTCACCGTCGTAGGTTAGCATCTGTTTTGAATATAAAACACCGACGCGTCCCCTATTAGAAACACCAATAAAAGGCCCACTGACAGAGTACACCAAAAACAAACAGAAACTGGATATACGAACGTAGATCTTAAATTTTGATCTAACGACCGAAGAGTCCATTATTATTAATAACCAATGTCTAAATAAACATACGGCGCACATAAAAAAGAATGATAAGATTTTTTTCCAATACAAGACATTTATTAACACGGCCCAACGATGGATAGAGATTAAAACAAACATGGCGGGCGGCGCGCGCGCATAAACATATACTTTATCGTGGGAGGCTGTCACAACAGTGCCCATTGGGCACTCGCTGACGCGTAGGTGAAAGCTAGAGACACCCCATAATACCACGACATGTTAGATATTATCTTAAACATTCAAAGCCTACACGTTTATAACGTAAATAGAGCAAGTCTTGAATGTCGCTCCGTTGCAATACAAACAACCTAAGAATTATTGTGTCAGTGTTCTGTTTTATTATTATGATTATTATTTATTATTTTTTAATACATTAATTTCATAGTGATAAAACATTAATTTCTCTACTTTTCAAATAGTAGACAATATTTTCCTAATAGTTAGATAGTATAATGCAACCTTTATATTTTTGAAATAAAAGTCCCACAAGTAACAAAAAATATTTTGTTTAAAATAAATATTTGTAGGTGGACGCATAGCAAAGATGTATGTGATATATGCACAAAACGACAAGACCTATATTCAACAGTAACCAATATCGTAACGTAACCTATCTCGTTTATATACAACAATAAGGCAACAAGGCACTAATACGGACGAACGAGCAGTTGTACAGGTACAATGAATAAAGCAAAACAACGGAGGATCGTGAGCCCATCACTGATCCATCATGGAACGCCGACTACTGCGAGATAGATTGCTCTTATTATCCTAACAAGCGTCTCTGGGTAAGCGCTTAAATTTGAATTGCCTCCAATCAGTCCAAGTCACCTTTGACTCTACAGAACATGTATTACTTTATACTATATAAAAACTAACTTACTATGGATTGTAATTTGTTTAAATTACAAAAGTATTTTTATATCTCATGTAACACATCAGCAACAAGCATTTTTCTTTAGTTACCACACGAGATGACAGATGTACACGAGATACACGAGATGATACATGTACAATAGCTCGTTAACAATCCAAGATTTCTGCGAAGAGTCTTATCTTTACAACTCAACAAAGCTTTATTTCCTAAAAGAATCAGTTAATTGAAATTATGGGCTACATACCTTAAATTTAAGAGGGACGGACTGCTATGATAGATATAACGACTACTTCATAACAGCATGTGGTGGCTATAAATCAGAATTAACAACACTGGCATCGAAGTTTTATCTTTTTACGGTAACTAAAGTTAATTCTAAAACAAATAAAATGACGGTTTATACGAATTCTTGAAGGTTCAACTCACCTTTTAAATGTTTATTTTAATGAAAGCTTGGTCTCTTTTGGTAGGATTTAGATAATGCCGGACCTCACGACACACAGACATTCTTTTTTTTTATTCCCGTCCTAAGTCACGAACAGGACATGGCTGGCTCGAAAGTAAATAAAAATCGCTCGCCACCACGCGATGCAAACTATATTCAATGATTACGACCAGTTTCACGGTAGCTTTCGAAAAATAAACAAGAAATCGTGTTACAGACGAAAATAAAAGTCCAATAAGAAGCGATCGTATCCAATAAAACGTACAATAAAGCTTTAGATTTAAATGAAGTGGAAAATAGAGGCCTACAAGAAATATACGGTTCGTTAATATGGGAGGCAAAAAAAGCTAGTACTAACGAAAACTTTATGTACTTAACTCACTTACATAGTAACCACTATAATTAAAATTAAATATCCAGACTAGATAAGATAGGTGCTACTTGTTATTCATTTAACGTTTATCTAATTAATAACAACTTGTACAGGAGATTAAAAGAAGTGATAATATTTAAAAAGTACAGAAAAAAGTTCGTAATACAATTTTTTATATTAAATAACTCGATAACGATGAACAATTAATTATGTTTATTACTTTACAAATTAAATTATAAGTTTTTTGCGAAAAAATATCTTCGAATGTCTACAGCATATTTGACACTATTTAATTGAGTTTTACGAGCGAAAACCACTATTGTTGTTTTCTTTATTTATATAAAACTAACGTACTAAAGGTTTATGGTAGGGTAGACTTAAATCTTGTAAGTAATACATTTTAAATATATTTAAATAGCTACTGCAGTCAAAACTCCCTCTTTTCAATAAGAAAACATTTTATAAATCCATTTTAAATTCATTTTAAATTCAACAACTTCACTTTACTTAACTTATTACAAACTCATAAATTATCTGAATTCCATTTAAATTTAGAATTAGAAAATATTGTAAGTATGGTAAGTTGTAATAGCCGAAAAGTCCACACGCGGTCGTAACAAATCGAGTTACGAGCGGTTAAATAAACGGTGCAACCCATTAAAGCTATTGGTACGCGGACCGTAGGTATGTTGAATGAGCCAGAAATAACACTCGGCCCAATCGCGGGAAAACGAAACCTAGCGACATGACTAATCGAGGAAACAGACATTCTATGTTACTTGAATAAATAAAATAAATAAATCAGCTTCACGCTGTATCCCGCACACCGCAGGGTAGGCA
>DWAO01001076.1:0-20706 GCA_018230605.1 Heliconius congener | reverse complement strand
AGAAATAGAAATATACATTCAAATAAATATTTCATCTCTTCGAGTGGGGATCGAATCCACAACCAGTCGGTTTTACAGTCACACTGTGCCCCTGCGCCACGACTGGCCTCATCTATTTATATCAACACAAATATATAACGTAATTTAAGTTGAACAATTACTCAGACTTATATAAACCCTTTTCCAGTACCTATACGGTCTCCCCTTGGGCACGACCCAATTGTAGCCCTCAGCGTTCTGACCTACTTTTGAAAACCGCTCATTTAGTACAGCGGCTTAAAATTGGGGTTGCATATCAACATGCCTTGTCCTCAAATTCTACGAATTTTTAGCGAAACCAAATTGATTTTGTTTTATTTTAAACATTTAGATTTCTATTGACCATAGTATTATTCAGAAGTTGATATAATAAGATTAAAGTCTTAATAATCAGAAAAAATACGAAATAAAAGATATATTGTTAATTTAAGATTATCCTCAATTTTGACGGATAACATTGTGATTTAAGTAAAGAAAAATCATTTAAATCACTTTTTGCTAAGAACGAGGGATATAGTTCTTTATTTATCTATTTGTCTTTAATATTTAATTAAAAAATAAAAAGGTTTATCATTTCATAAAAAATATCTTCTTTTTCTTATAAAAAAATATATACAATATTTATAAGACGTGAATATCGTATATAATAAAACGTATTAAAATATTTACGTTTTAGTCAATACTACCACGAAATATAGAAATTACTGATCATAACAGTAAAAAGTCAGAAAAAACTCCACAAATAGGAAGCGAGGATAAACTCGCTTTCTAAAATTCGCTTAAATTATATCAATTTATACAGATTAATAAATGTCCAGTGCAAGCAGTAGCTTTAACAATACATTTTTTTTTTGGAAATATTTATTCTAAGTACAATAATTCTTAAAGTTCAAAAAAAGAAAACATTAACATAAATGTAACATAAAAGTAACATTCCGTATTCCGTAAATGTTAAAGAAATTGTCGGTCAACGACCGTAAAAGTCTTGCAAGTATTGAATGTCGTAATGAGAGTGTGGAGGCCGTCAATATTTTGGCTAGTGATTTAGTCACGCAAAGAATATGTTCGTTTGAAATTCACATTACACTTCGTAATGTTAAGAAAAACAGAGTTCTGTTTTCTAGAGAAATAAACTTAATTTAAAATACTTTAAATGTATTTTTTTATTAAATATTGCAAATTTATATTGTCGATAATAATTTAATTTAACTTATATTGAATTCCATCGCAATTAATGGAATTAACTGTCCAAAATAATCTGTTTTGTGTTTTGTATGAATATTATGTAGTTTATATTGTGTTAAAATGGATCAACGAGACTTTCTAACTAAACCAGAACAAACAACCAGTACATTTACTATACCCACTATCCGTGCATGCGCTTATGTAACATTTGTTAATCTAAATAATAAAAACTTCCATATAGTTACTATCTATCACAATCAAATATTATCAAACTGTGCATTATTTCAACCAGCATCTTTAATTTTTTATTAATACTGCTGTCAACTTGTATTGATAATTGAAAAAACAATAATGTTAAATTATATTTATAGTTAACGAAAAACGGTTCCAATTGCTATTCATATTAATACATGGACATATAACTATTTAATAAAGTTAAAAGAAATGGATTCTTTGCTATCTTTAGTCAATTATAACGGAAAATTTTCAAATAACAGAAACAATCATTAATTACATAGACTAGTGGCATCACCTCTGTAGCATTCGTCGCGATAACTATAAATAGTTGCTTACGCGATAAAGCCAAGAAGACTGTTATCACTGACAATAAGACAAACCACAGAACAACAAATATTGTTGAATGTTATCTTATTAACTTATACATCTTTATTGAAATAAATACCTACTTATTTTCACAGAAATATACTGTACAAGAGGTCGTGGGAAAATACTTAAGTATTTTTTATTAATACTAGTAGATTGAAGTGGAAGTAAAATAAGATAGGAGTCGTAAACAAAAATTCCAAGTTCACACAAATATAGCTAATATAATTTATGTCTTAATAAATTAGCATTATACAGCGTCCATAAATCACGTACACATTAATTTTGTATGAGAATATCACGTTCATTTCTATTCCAGTTCATTCAATCAACATTAAATGTACAATATCATTTAAAACAAATATTTAAATAAGGTACTCCACCTGTATCTATTATTTAGTACGTAATATATAATTTACCGTATTAATACGATTCTGTACATAAAATAAATAAAAAAGTATGGAAATCTTGCATTACATCATTTATTATAAGTACAATATCACATAAATATTCTATAGATGGCCTTTTTTTTACGTAGATTAGATAGAGATAGTCAATAAGGTGTAATATTTATTAACTAACGATTAATAAAACTTTTAGGAGACTTTTCGGATGTATGTACAGCAGATAAACCTACGAAATTATTTACTTTTGATGAAGGAGTTATCTTACTTAGTCAAATTGTTCTTTTAAAAAATAACTATAGTACCAATGAAACTTGTATAAAAATATTAAAAATATAAGACGCAGATGATTTCGAAATAAAACCTTCTAACAACGTTCACCAGACGAGGCCGACAGTCATGGCTGGTCATGGTAGCTTTGCGCTTTTAAAAACAAATAGCCTCATATCACAAATAATACAGTTACGCTATCGGGGCTCTGTTGGTCAGTTTCTGTCTAAACCCAATGGTACTGTATTAAAATTATTATGATTTCTCCGGTCTACCAACGAAAGGTAAAATTAGTGTTTTAATACTACTCTTACTCTCTCTCTTTCCAGGCCTTATATTTCTTACTAAATTTATTTTAAAAAATTAAATTTAATACTTAATTTTCACCGAAATCACTGTAGAAACAGAAATTTAATATATGAAGTAAAAGCAGACTTTTCACACATACGATAGCAATAGCAACTTGATTGTATCTATTTCACATAATAAAGAATTAGTATCTTTTATATAATTCACGTAAAAGAATCACCTAATAACATTATATGATATAGTTATTTAAACATTAAAAAACATATTTAAGAGGAAAATGTGTATATGGATCGGTTAACGTAAACGTAACATACAAAATACACACACTCACACCTAAATACAAAATAACGATAAATTTATATTAAAAACGAATCGTAAAACTAAAATAAATTCATAAAATCAATACCGTAACATTTGTGCTTGGTATTTTGCTTAAAACATAGTCAGTAAATCATTTTTCCCTCAATGCTGTAACAGGTTACTCAAACAAGACATCGTAGTGCGTATAAATAACAGTTAATTTCTCCCGTCACGCTCCGTTAGGTCGCGTCGCGTGCCCGTCGCTTCCTGCCTTGCAACAGTATCCATCTACCTTCTATGAAGGTTTTATGTCCGACGATCATATATGAAATTTTCTATACTCATTTCGTTATTGGGTACATATTGATTATAATTTTTTTTTATTTTAGTTTAGGTAAGGTTAAATTGAATGAAGCGGTATTTGCAACCGCGCTATTGGGAAACCGTTCAAGTGCAAATAACATTAAAAAAATATTGAAAATATTTTTCTGTTTTCTTTGTAGTAATTAAAATATATACCGACTGATAATAAATAAATAAATAATGCAATATACCAGAATTGAACAATGAACATTTAAATTATTCTTTAATATATAAATATAAAATGTAAATTGTTTTATAAACCAATTTATTACTTCCACTGATACGGGCGAGAAAACCAGATTTCAGAAATTGTGCAACCTGTTTGAGTATTTTTAAAGACAACAAGTACAAACCTGTTTTGCACCTATTGACAACATGGAGATTATTTTCATCTTCAAATAAATGACCATCATTAGGGATATAATAAGAAGTAACATAATAAGAAATGTCAACATTTTAAGAAGAACGTTAATGTTTGATTAATTAATAAAAAAAATACTAAATTAAAAGATAACATCAATAAGAACTAAAAATGCAGGACAAGTGGGACACGAACGGAAGAAATCGTGGTGCGTGACCAACACCGGCTGTTATCTGCTCCTGAATACTAAATGGAAAGAATCGATAAAGATCGAGTTTTATCACGAGACAGAAAAAGTTATTTTTTTCTGACTTGAGGTTAATGGTGTGAGCCCTATTGGTTAAAACGTTGAAGCTAAAGCTAGATTTATGACTATCAAGTGGTCAAAACCTTGTATGGTCTAAATCCTGGTCTTTAGTCAAAATCCAGTTCTAAAATTTATGATTGCAGTGGGATTGACAATAATACACATGAAGGTGATATTTTTACGCTGTATCCTACGCAAAGTAGAGTAAGCCGAGGGAGGGACATTGGAACCTAGTGAGTGTAAAGACACTCCGTTCTCTTCCATTCCGTCATTCGTCTTTTTTTTAATATATTTATTACATTTTGTTTTAAAATCAAAATGCTTTTTATATTTACATGAAACGAACTCGATTACTCTATATATCTCATGTGCAGACTCAAGTATTTAGGTCGAACCCGCGTATGTTTCGAGCTATTTCCAATCTTTCCGATGCAACTGTTTAGAATAATGATCACATAACCTGATAAAATATTTCAGATACAAGTTAAGCGAGAAATTAAATGTAATTTTAAAAAATATATGTATATTTTATTTTTAGTATGTACATTTAATTATTTAAATATAAAAACACTTTAGTATAAGAAACAAAAGAAATAATATCAAATTGGTGTTATATAAAAGTATTACACATAATGACGAAGGTGTTTTAACAAAGGATATTTTATAAGTACTACAAACTTCACAGACACGACCAGCAAAGCACTACAAGTTTTCCATTCACATGAAACCTGTCTATAGATACCAGATATTTTTTACTCTCACTCACTCCGGTTAAGATTATGCAATGTTTTATCAAACTCTTCTGAAGATATCATCTCATCTCACAGATCAGTTTGTCAAGCATTAATAAATAACTTAACACTAATAATAAAACTAATAACCTTTAAGTATTTTTTTCAATTTCACACTGTATCCCGCACGGTAGGTACAGGGAATCTGGGACCCTAGTGTTAAGAATCTTCGTTTCCGTTAAAAAACTTCTGTTATACACTTTCTGCCGAATTCTCGAGACATTGCGTGTTACAAAATTGACTCGTTACCACTTACCAATGCGAAGAAATCATAGTAATAAATATTTCATTCTCTCGAGTGAGAATCGAACCTACAACCGTAGAGTTCAACGGGTCAAGACGTCCCTAAAGTTTAGCCTTTAAGCAAATTGAGAGGTCTAAAAAAATCTCATAATAGAAATAACTTTATATGAAATATTTTATATAATAAGCAATCATTTACTATATAATGAAAACGTGTTTCAAGCATTATTTTAGTCGATGAGGCCGCACAGGTTGCGAAGGGCTCGTGCGAGGTCGGAGCTCCGGTCTTACAGTGTCATGTCGTCAATATGGTCACAAGCACAATACTCAATGGAAATAAGGAGTTTATGATAATTCCTTGTGGGTTGCGGAATTACCTACTGATTCAATTATAAGGTTTTGTTATATATTGAATTCTATAAAAGTTAAAAGTACTGAGCTTACATATTTCCGTTAGATAGAAGAAAATTTTAACTAAATCCGCTTTTTCTGTCGGCATATGGCGCTGCGTAATACCTATAGCTTAATGTAACGGTTTAATCACGTTTTGGAGTTGGAGCGAGCTCAAATATCTAATATGCAACTGTAACCTAAATATCTATTTAATTTTGTTACTCATTATAAAAATGGAACCCATTTTTCAAGGGAAGAAAGCAAAACGTTGATATTGAAAGGAGGAAAATTACATGAATGTATGATTAAAAATGTTTTAGTTTTCTTTATAGTCGAATATTTAGAGGGACAATTAATGGATCAAAATAAAACTAACGGGACATAGTTAACGTCACCCACGGCCATCGGGCAAAGAGTGATGAGTTGTAGGTATATTTCATATTCAACAGCATCGCAGCCAAACAAACAGACTCGAACAGTCAGTATCTACCAAAACTTCAAAGAGTCGCTTTCCCTAGCCACGGCCCCGCTTGATAAGTGGCCTAAAGGGCTCCCCCGCGGCCCGGACCCCTGCGACCTACTTCCCGTTCTCGCCCTGCCGATCTTTGTGCTCGCCAACGCTACTTGCACAACTGGCTTCGTATCAGCTGGATGATTATGTTGATTAAACTAATGTATAGTTTATGTACTAAATGCCATTAAATCGATGTCAAAATAACGTCGATTCAATGGCATTTATTTAAATTTTTATGTTATAATAGGAAGACATTATACCTTATTAAAAATATAGGTAAAACGCAAAATTTTGGAATTGAACTATAACTACTATTTAGCCATAATATGACTACAACAATATAACAAAATTAAATATCTTTTAGATGTTCGATGAAAAACATCAGTCACTCATTGGCGACCCGAAACAAGTACCTTCTTGTATTATTGACATTTCTTTGTTATAAAATTGAATTGAATTTTATTTTTCTTGTATAGAATATATATTCACAGTATAGGTTCTTTACTCTCACAGTTATTGTTGCTGGTTTTAATGAGAATAAAAAGCGTATCTTCTGTGATAATATTATGTTTACTTTTATATAATACCGAAGTGATTATGGCTGTTATCATTTTGTCAGCTCAGCTTTACAATCCGTCATAGAATTGTAGATTCACTTGTTTATTTGCATTACTGATTATACTGATCCTAAAGTTTACTAAATAACAATTTTAGTCAATTTGCCAATACGTTGTAAAATTTGTAATAAAAGATTTTTTTGCATATAATAAAATGTTTAATCTTACTAATCCAAATTATTTACCGTTTATTGTTTTATAGCGTGTCAAGGTCGATTGCCAAGTATATAATTACGAACTAACTGATCGCACCGCATCAGAAGTAATTATGTTAACTCACTAATAATTTCGAGCTCGATCTATTCCTCTTTTTATGTTCTGTAATTTTTTTTTACTATTTATCAATTTATCAATAAGAAAAATAGATGAATGAACTTAACTCAAACGTGAAACAAGTTAAATTATTTTTTGGTATTATACATATACATATAATAAAAAAATTCTTTTTTTGGATACTACATCAATTGTTGTTGATAGCTTATCTGCTATGTATGAGAGATCACGGTTATAAATGTGCAACACATATATATTTTTAATGAAATTTACGGTGTTTTTCTTATTTTCACGCTGTAAGCTGCCTATATCAGGATAGACCGAGATACTAATGTCGAGACCCTAGATTCGAAACATTGCGTTTTTGAATGTGAACGAAACTATGACAAGTTATATCAGGTTATAAAAAAACTTAATTTGGTATGGATTACTTTCCTTTCCTCAGTGGAGATCCAACTCAAGCCGTCACGCTTACAGTTAAACGCTGCCCAGTGCGCCACAATGATATGATTATAATCTTTCTTAGGATTATTTAATTTAATCCTCTATAATATAATTTAAAGAGAAACTGTGATAAGCGATCAACAAAAGAGTTTAAATACGATACCTTTTTTTATACGTTCCTAAAAACAACATCGTTCTTTCCTAAGTGTGGAATAACACTTTTTAAATGTAAAAAATAACGATAACTTTATTAATTAAAGCACGTGCACTAACTAGCCTCTAGATTGTTAAGATAACGAATGATATCATTGATGTCAACAACGTCCACGTTCTATCATCATTCTATTACTTATTGATGTTTACATTTATTTACAAGGTTATATAGATATTAACAGTTAATATCAATTATAATTACTAAATATTAAATATAAATTTAATTAAATAATATTCCAACATTTCAATTGAATTGAATTGAACTCAATTTAACGTGTCTTCTACATATTATAGATAAAGAATTTTTGTTATGTTTGGTTGTGTATTACTAATGTTATAACGGTTTTAGTAACAAATAGTAACTTTTATCTAAATATATAATGCATATTTAGTGTAAAATTAAAAAAACCTAAAAAGTTTTTACTTTAAACAAATAATAATTAAAATTTTACGAGAGCAGCCCTCGAACTGTCGATTATACGTTCCTTTGTTTTCTCTAAACTGTACGACCTGAACGGTTTCGTCAAGTGATCTTAAATATGTGTTGAGCAGACTATATAACCAGTTACAGTTCCAATATATAACTGGTTTCAGATTGGAGAAAGAGTAAGTAATCTAAACAAACGTTGTTGTACTTGTAGTTGTGGTGGTACTACGTTAGTGTGTTGGGCAGGCGTTTCCCACTCGGCGGGAGAGCGGTGCAACGTAGAAAGATGTCGTCTATTTATAAATGGGGAACATGGCGGGCGAGCGCAGCGCGAACACTTTGTATCTTTTGATTTTGAATGTATCATACATAAATTGTAATAACGTAATGAGTTTTAAGCGTAATGTTTTAGATATTATTACAAAGTAACTAGTATTGGCATAAACCAACTTCCGTCCTAAGCCATGGTTAGCAAATCGTAGATATTTCTTTACTTTAAAAAAAAATCAATTGTCTCTATCTCGCTTCAATAATAATAAAGTTTCATTATAATAAAAAAATCCGAATTCACAAGTCTATCTAAACTCCAAACCTGTATGCAGGTGTACACATACCCACGTAACTGCTGATTTATCTTGTTTACGACATTAAAATACTAAATTTCGTTTGATGTTCCGAATGAACTCTGGTATTATCCCAATCATATTTTATCCGGCGCAGGATCCTTTTCTTTTTTGTTAGATCTTTGATCGAGTCCGGCAGGTCTCGGTTCAAGCGGTGCGTAGACGGTGCATCGAACGCGGTGAGAGTGGGGTCGTTGAACCACCAGTCATGTGCATTCGGTTTTGTATGCTAAACCTAATTCTCTTCTCTATACGTTGAGTTGAGACAGGTGCCACGATATGGTGTAATATGTGCACAATATATAACTATTATAGCGTTTTAATAAACTGTTAATACTGCCACTGACTGGTCGATAAATAAACTATTAATTACTTTTCCATGACTTTCAACTTTTTATATATTTACTTTATATCATTTGAACTATTCCTGTTTCGTTCTTCTTTACAAATTGGAAAATGATAAAATTGGAAAATTATTATAATATTATAAAACAATTTAAGCAACAGATTGCCTGTAAAGATCAACTTTACTATATTATATTAGTCTAATGATCTCAATATAGTTAATATGATATGATGACGTAATTTTAATGGCAGTTCCATAAAGGCAGAGTAAAAAAAACTACATAAATGTCAATGCTTATTTATTGAAACAAAACAATCTTCATACCTGATTGCCTTAGTATGATGCTAGATTATTTTCAAAGAAATTATTATTGGTAGAAAATAGAACATGGAGTTTATTATGTAGAAGTACTTAGGCATTATGTACAAGACTTTGTATAAAAATATTGTTGATTTATATATTACGGCATATAACTATTTAAATAAAGAGTTTTTATAACAAAAAGTATTTATAAAAAATATCGAATTTATTTAGTTTAATTTACTGCGATAACGTGTTTTAGGGCATCGTTACGGTGAACTTTTAAATTGCCTACACGAACTTAAAATTTAAATGCGGTTTTTTCTGCTTTGTAATTAGGACCTACATTTATAGTATCGGTATTTACTATTTATTGATTAAAAACTTTAAAATATTGCATGCAGTTCTATATGGGAAACGGAGTATTAATATTCTGTCTGCCTACCCTACTTTGCAGGAAAAAGCGTAAAGCGATCTAGTTCGATGTTTTTTTTAAAACAATACACGACTTATAAAATAAATAAATTAAAATATGGTGGTACTGTTGATTTTAGTGGCAAAGGACAATCTACAAGTGTATAGAAATATGATCCTTTAAGTCGTATGTTCATTATGATAAAGTTATAGTTTGCTTGTGTGTAAATTTTATTATTAATCATATATTTATAACAAAAGTAGAAAATTGTGATTAACAAAGGAAAGTCGATAATCAAGAAGGCATAAAAAATTATAAGCCTAAGTTCATTATACGAGGGTATCTTTAATTTTTTTGCATAGGTATTTAGGGCAAATTGTACATTATTTGTCAAAGGCAAAACTTACTAAATATTAGTTATGTGAAGAAATCTTTCTTTTATTTGCACATTAAATCTAATAATTACATATATATAAATGAATACTTGTGTCTAATGTCGTCACGTACTTTAACGCGTCATTGTCGTCCAACTACATTATATATTATGAATTGTTATATTACGTAGGATATCATTTATTCGCATTTCACCATCATATTCATATACATATTATAAACCGATTTCTATTAATATCTAAAAATACTCTACGAGAAGCGCTTGTACTAAGTTGTTTATAACGCAGTAATACAATAAATTATGACTTAAACTCCTATTATTATTGACATAAATACAATATTTTACAAACAGCTTTACCTGAAGTTCCTTATTCTTGTTATCTTTGTGAGAAGCTGCTCTGATAACACCAGCTTTCCATCCCCATTCGGAAACTTTATTCACGTTTATTTTAGAAACACCACTCACAGAGAGAAATCGTTTGCCGACCAAATCTTCACGGTATCTAAATGCCATAACGAACTACACAATCACATTATTCACAATAAAAACTACACAACGTCATGAAACACAACGCTCGAACGCATAACACACTATGCCGTTCGTCGAGCGAAGAGAAACTACGTAGAAATCTTATAAAACCCGGCTATCAAACGAAAGTAAACGCGACTTATTTGTATAGCACGTTACCAAAATATACACCTGCTAGCGAAGCTCGTGACTTCTTAAAATGACCGCTTATGATGTAATGCAGCTTGTTTACGATGAACAGGTAATACGTAGAAGTATTATTGACTATGTGACTTTTGAATTTAACTGGTTAGTGTCTTGTTAAAAAATATACGTGTTTTACTCTATTCGACACAAGGTGTCGCTTTCACAGCAACGAGTGACTCTTCCATAGATGGAGCCATTTCTACACTAACGTAATAATTATGTTCTATACAATTACGATTTGGCTCTATGAAATATTTGAATAATAAAAAATATAATATAATATGTCTTTCTCATTTACAATTATTTTGTTTCTAGATTTTATTACGCTTAAATTATTTATCATTTCCCAAAATGGTATAAATTAGCTTATATATATCATAATATAATATAATCAAAAAAATAAAAGAATTATGAATAATATTTTGCAATACAAATAAATATTAATATTATTAATAGTAATGTTTGCTTAATTTCTGAACGACATGTCATATTGATTGTTGAAGTCACGTGATCAAAACATAGGTCGATTCAACATGGCGAATTAGACTTTTTGCAGAACGGTTGTGTTTTGTCATGTTTACATTAGTGATTATTTTTACGTGGGTTTTTCATATGTGATTTTTACTATGATATCTTCGATTATTTCCCGACTGGTTATGTAAGTTTATGATTCTATATTTTTTGCTGTACTATGACTAATATAAATAATATTTTCATCGCTATCTTCTTTGTTTGAATATTGTATTTATGCGTAGAACATTAAAATGAAATTAGACGTACGTAACAACACTAAATTATTTTCACAGTGCAAGAAATAATAACAATAAATAAAGCATCCAATTAATTTATTTGGGTACGGCTGTATAACCTACTTATAATTTATTATAGAATTCTACATTTCTAAGATTTGATTCGAATTTTAATTAGGTTAATGCATATTTTAATTGGATTTATTTGTAACACATTGAATACTACGGTAATCGTATACTAAAAGTTATGAAGAAGATTTTTAAATCAACCTATTATAAAATATGTAAAAATAAAATTAAATGTTTTTGTATCATTACAGGATATGGTTCTTTTTTTATAGATTTTAAAAATATTTGAATTATTACAAAATATATATATATATATTTTCATGTTTAATATTAATATTGTTAAATATTTCAAGTTAATAATTCTTCCAAATAATTTTATCCATATCATATCTTTTGTTTGGACAAAATCGAAAAAATATTATAAGAACATTGTTGTTGTAGGATGTACAGTACCTTGTAATTATTTATTGTTTCATGTTCTATTTTATTTACTAAATTAATTGTATAGATGTGTGAGTATATATTTTTTCTTTCATATGCATTGTATTTTGTTGTATGAAAAGGGGAGTTTCGTTCTTTATGAGTAAAGTAATGTTTCATGAGGGTTTTATCTATTTCAAGTTGTTGTGTTGTGAAATATAGAAAACATGTCTGGATAAAAAAGGCACATATACTCATGAAGAAGACAAATGTATGACTGTATATGTATATATTATATATATTTTTCACATATAACAGTATCAGACAGTGTGTAGAGGGAACAATATGTTCTCCAACCCGCACCACCCAATTTTCAAGACATTGCATGTCGATCTGGGGAACTCAATACTACTTGCCTTTTAGAGTAAGAAAATAAAAAAAAACTACACACTGCCATGCAGAAATCAAGCTATGACTTTCTTCTTTGTCCAGCAAACCTTTTGCCATCTATTTCCTTGTAAAAAATACAATTTACAATACAACTAAACATTCTTTTGAAGGTATAGGAATATTTTATTAGTACATAAGTATGGTATTTTCACACTAAATAATTTTTAATTTATTTTTTTCTTTCAAGTTTATAACTTCTTTAAATATATCTCGTTTTTGACAACTTAATTTCTCTAGGTAGAAAATTTGAAATCATATGTATATTTTATTACATTTCACTGTACAACATGCTGAGCTAAAATCTTGACTAACATAAATTAGATTGAGCTACTGCTTAAGATGAACCCAATAGCATTAAAAAAGAATTTCATCATACAAATACTTAATTTATATCAAATGAATACAATGTTTTACTATTATTAATAAAAGTATAATACATATTTTGAGTAACAGTTTTATTACTGTACCATGTGTTTGCAAAGTAGTTGTAATAGTAATAGTTTGAACGAATGTTGGCTCAAACCCAGCAATGTTTGACATAATAAGCCGCTCTGAAATTTGGCAGCACTGTAGTATAATTCTAAAACTATAATTCTGTTTTCACCTTCAGACATTGTCAATTTGTAGGAAAAAGTTTCTGTTGCAAAAAGTTCTTTGTGATTTTAGAAAATTTGATTCGCTGCTTTTACAATATGTTTTTATATAAAAATTGCTGTAAAGAGTTGCAGTTGCTATTGTTATAAAAGTCAAACGAAATACCAGTGTTCTAAATAGTGAATACAAAGAAATTAGCTGGCGTTCGTGCCTTCCATTTGGGATTTCATCACTAGGGTGCACTGCCGGGTGCTATTTTCGGCAGCGTCTGACGCTGGGCGACCGCCTCCGGGGTGCAGTGGAAGCATTCAGTTCGTGACGATCGCCGTGTGCGTTGAGCTTGGCTCTGTACGAGAGTGAAGTGCGTTGACACCTAACTGTATTGTGATTCATTTATTGTCCATCGGCTCTCGGTTATAGTTATTACTGTCTGTTCTGAGTGCGCTCGATTTATTTGCGCGGTCCGGAGGTCGTACACCTTGACTTCGACATGCTATGCTCATATTGAGACCGCTCGTCTTGCCTTTTCGGGTGCAACCTCGGCTTATCTGTTGCTTTACCCAGTTTACGACTGACTTAGCTTAGTTTCATTGTTGAACTAAATGTCTTCGCGAACGAAAATCGACATTAGAATAACGATTTTTTACGAAGATCATGTTGTTGTTATTTATATATGATTTAGAATAATGTAACATATTATAGTTAATACACTTTTTTCTATATTTATTTGTTTTTTTCTTTCGCCAGTTACGTTATTGTGCTTACACAAGTTAAAATTATTTTTAATTAAGTTTAATTTTTTCTAATCGCTTTTTTTTAATTTGAACCTTAAAACTTATATATTTTGCATTAAATTATATTTATTTATAAAAATATTATTGAAGTATTAATCCATTTTTGTGTTAAGATATTAAATATCTATCGCGTGTATCTGTACATGGGCGATATTTGTGGTTCAGTAAATAGATTTAATAAGTATGCTCATTGTATGGTCGTGAACGCTTCATTGGTTGTTGCGTACTAGCTAGCGGAAAGAGAATAGCAAATAAACACGAATAATAACGTCGTTATTATTAGGAATATTAAGTGTATTACATTTCTTAACAATTTTTAAAATTAACTGCAGAAACTACAATCTGACAGTGTATGTATATAGGTACATTTCGAAGACAGTGTATGCTATTCCATATTTGCTGCCGCCGATCTAGTTCAGCAATCCATATTACGCTGAATCTCAGGGGAAACACGTCATTATTATTATTCTGTGAATATAGTCTTCATACTGACGACCCATTTTAATTGAAATAAATAATATTATTATTACTTATATTTGAATAAACTTCCATAACGCTATAAACTCGATAACATTTACGGTTCCCAAAACCGGACTAGAGGTTCGTGACCTAAATGCTATGCGGCAAAGGAAGATGTTTCATGCTTCTATTAATAAGGTGTCTATTTTCTTTTACTTAGACTATAGTTCTACAGTATGTATAATATAGAATGAATGTGTTAATTTAATTTTCTTCTTCGATTAAAGTTCAGCGTTTAATATTGATTTATTGAATATTTCTATGTATAGAAATTTATACTACACTCATTTACCCTTTTAAAATATATATATAGGTACCTACTTTTCAATTTGTTATGATCTAGAAAACATAATGATTGCTCCAAATATAAAGTACATTAAAATTATAATTTAGGTCAGTGATCAGTTTTACACTGAAAGGAAGCTTTTAACTCCATGCATATTTTTAGAATAACATAGTTACTACTAAAGTTACAGCTGCAGGACTATGCTATTTTAATTCCTAACTGACATTTAAAACCATACTAGTTGATGCTTCGTGATCAGTCGTACTTAAACATATAATTGGAAAAATTAAAATGATTAATTATTATTTCCTGCGCTGAGCGCACTCTTTAGGATATGTCCAGGAAAAACCGTGTTTGGTACAAAAAAAACAATATTGACTTTCCTTGTTTATGTTACTTATCTTAAAATAAATTTTATTGCACAAATTTTATGATAAATTTCATGTTTTGTATCCGAATTAATATTACTAAAACAGGCATATATGTAAACTTTATGAATTTGGCTAACATGGGCCGTATTTGTTTTTCTACACTGATCACGCCATTTACTTTATTTGTAGGTGTAATATTTCAATGTAGAAAATACCGCGTATATTTTATATGAGTTGTGTTTAACTAATAGCTATTAAAATTTTGATTGTTTAATTTGTCTTGTTTTTTTCTTAAACTTCTGTAAGAAAAAGAGGTTATTAACTTTTGACTGGGTAAACAGATTTTGACGGCTCTTTTTTATTTGAAAACTGATGCTTCCCGTACCCATTTTATTTTAGTCCATTTCTGACAATTTCCATGAAAAAATCACACAAGTCTTAAATTTGCATTAAGTGTGTGCGCGATAAATGGACGAATAACAATATCAACCCAACCGATTTCGATTATAATTTTTTTTATTGGAAAAGGTATTTACTACACATCAAGAGTAGTTTGATGAAAGTTTAGTTGAGTTCTGATTATGGGATCCAATTGAAATTGAAGAAGTCAATTTTCTTGTTAAAAATGATAATTATCATTTTTTTCAATATTATATAGGTTTACCATAGTTCGGTATTTATCTTACTGTTATTGTTTTGTTTGTTAGTAAATACAACCATAAAACACCAGTGTTAATTAGTATACAAAATGCAAGACAAGCAGCTGCATTAATTCCAATACTCACATTGATAGGGTTACGAAAATAAACTCGGTATTGTTAGCAGTACAGCGAACAATACTCGATTGTAGCGTTTGTCTATAGCTAGCGACGTATACTTGCATCTGTGCAATTGTCTTATTTATTTTTAAAACTACCAACTTGGGCAGGGAGACGTCATCTCTCAGTCAGGGTCATATAAATTGTTAGGTCGTGCACAGTAGTAGAATTTCTTTTGTTTTAAACTTTATATTAAATGGGAAGCGGAGTGTCTTAATACTAGGTTCCCTTTGTCTACCTTCTGCGTGCGGGATACAGCACACAGCGTGAAGCTAAAAAAAATTAAAGAAGGCTTCATTTTAAAGTGACCATTAAAATAAATAACATTAGAATTTACGATGGCATGAAATCAAGAAAACAAAAACGTATTCGTGACTGAATTTCATCGATTCCTAGAGGAACATTTGTATATGGTTGTGTGTTAGTCACGCTTACCGTTTTTCTATTCTGATTATGTTATTTGAAATACGATACATTAAACACAGTATGGTTAACAAGTCGTGGCCGCTCCGAATTTAGGTTTTGTGCGCGTTGTTCACTCGGGAAGAAAGTAATAAAAATTAAGAAAAAATCCTAAAATCAAACCTACGCAGCCAATCTACAGTTAACTTTAGGACGGCCACGACTTGTTGATCGTACTGTAAGATAGAATCGTATACGTACGTTAGTGCAATTTAAATTGAAGAAGGCATAAACGCTTTACTGTCCGGTCTTTTATTATTCACTGCTCGTTGAATTATGGGCGTTCGTATTTGCTGGTTTCCTGTTTGTTTTTGTTTGTGATCAACGTAATTTATGACTGCATAAATCGATTAAACTAATAATATTTGAATACTATTAGTAAGGAAAATTATTATTTATAAAAAATAATAGGCATATTAGCCTATTATTTTAAACTAATTTGGCAATAGTTACAACAGTACATGATGCCAACAATTTTAATGTTAATGTTAAAAATAACAGCTCTACGACTAATAAATGTTAAATGAAACAATTATCAACTCATTTTAATATAAACATAAACTTTTCCGAGAAAGTTAAAGTAGTAGTAATCAACTGTCTTTGGGATTTACCATTTTTTTACCTTACACAGTTTTAGGTTTGCGGGTGATGGAACTTATTTATGGATTTATATAAAAAATAATTTTAATTAATATATTAATGCTTAAATAAACCACACGACACGCGTTAATTTTATTATATTTTTATACTGTAACATTTTATAATTATTTCTCCTCTACTCCATTTATGTTCTAAACACCTTGCTAAATGTCACGCACTCTCGCTTTTACCGCCCGGTGGTCATGTAGAATACATTTTAAATAGAACAACCGGATGATGTAATGATGATGAGATGGTAGTTAGTAAAGTTTGTAACTTTTAGCTATAAAAAAAATTCATTTTTAGTGTTACATTATTATTTTTAATTATCGCGTTTTAGTAGGAGAGTATTTAAATGTCGATTGCTAAAGAACAGGCTTACTTTCCATACCCATATTTGGACATAATATACCGCAATTGTTAAATGATGCACATATGTTGAAATTCTTCAGATGTTAATCATCTCCGTCCGCCCACGACAACTTACTCAATTGTATATCATTTACACGTTTAGCGAACTGGATATATTAATATTTCTATATTATATATTTTTGTTAACATAAAATTGATATATACATTTGAGAAGTAGAGTAAAATAGATAAATATTACAATATAGGCTAACTTTTATCCATCAACACCTATTTATCTTAACAAATGCCATTACATTTTTTGAGAAATAATGGATAATAAATAGTATCAATCAACTTGAAACTACGTAGGAACACTGCGAACTCGCTCTGCGGTCACTAAGATACCTAATTCACTTTCTTTTTCATAGTGCGCGTACCATTAATTCGCCACCCTTAATATATAGAGTATTAAAATACATCTCATAAGCCTATGAATTAAAAAAATAAATAAATTGACTCTATTAAGATTTATTTGTAAATTTACTACAAATATATCTCGATTGCAATATAAAATACATACAATATAATGTATTACAAGCGTGTCAGGGCACCTCTTGTTCCGTACGTAGATATTGATTGAGAACTGTACACGCAACTAACTGAGCCAGAGTCTCTGTAATACGTCCTTACTGCAAGCATATACCTAGACGATACGTGCGCACTCTCACAGCCAGCCGGCCGTCATAAAGTTCAGTGCAAATAAGTCATTGCTAGATGTACTGCGCGTGTCCATGGAGGCAGGTCGCGCGCGTAACCGTGACGACAGCCCCGGCCTGCCGACTCTGAGCCTCGGACTGTCCAGTGTTCGGCACATTGTCACTAAACTCGAGGCTGAATACGCTCGTGTCGTAGCCGCCGACACTTTTAACAGAGAAATTGTTAAATACAATCCTTGTGGTGAAGATAACGATTACTATAACTACTCTTTCGATACGAAAGTGCAGGTGCTCAATAGATTCGTTTTCAATTTGGCGGTGGCGTTCTCCAGATGCATACCTAGTGTCACGTTAGCTAATTTCGGCTTCATCGCCGTCACATCTGGGCTGTTCGCTCCTAGAATGATCTCTTACCTGGTCGTATATCCGTTTTGCAGATTGGTATTTGGGACTCTCTACCCGGCATACGCGTCATACAAGGCAGTACGGACAAAGAACCTCAAAGAATACGTGAGTACGCTATATTTATTTTCATATGCTCTTAGTTCAATAAAGAGATAGACAGCAGGTGCAAATAACATGATAAGCAATTGATCTAGTGTAAATTGGTTACAAAACAGTCGCGGGCGGCCTTGTATAGGCGCACGCGCAACTTGTTCTAAACGCTTCAGTTCCTATTGTGTCCTTTATCTTTATTGCAATTACATTTTACTGATACTGGTGCTATACTCTTCCATTGTTTAATACATCATGTATTACTGTGTAATAATTTGAAAATTAACGATATCTAGGTCACTAGAACAATGTTCAGAGACGATCATGTCCATGAATAAACTTATTGAATTTTAATTGGTTTCGATCTTATTATCGAAAAAAATATTATTTGATTTTGACCCATATAGCTCATAATGTACATTTTTTATTACTCATAACTTTTGTGTTTACAAGTTATGATTTTATTTATAATTTTCATTTTCACAAATCTGGATTCTCTAAACAAATAAATTATACTGAACCTCCTTTTGAAGCGGTTGTCAAAAAAAAATGCCAAATTGATTTATTAAAAAAATAGTTTAGGAAATAATATAACTTATGAAAAATAATTGGTGTTACAGGTAAAATGGATGATGTATTGGATTGTTTTCGCACTATTCACATGCACAGAGACGTTCACTGACGTTTTTCTGTCATGGTTCCCCTTTTACTACGAAGTGAAGATAGTACTCGTATTGTGGCTGCTGTCGCCTGCTACGAAAGGCTCGTCCATTCTCTACAGAAAGTTTGTTCACCCGGCGTTATGCCGGCGAGAACAGGTAAGGAACATATTCTTTTTGATATAAATATATTAAAATGTTATTAATTCAAGGGTCATTTGAATAGCATCTGGCGTGGTTCTAGATAGTTATGAATACGATTATATTCTAATTCTTGGAATTATTAAGTATATTCATTTCACATACTCTTATTGCAACTAAATTTACCCAAAATAGACAGGAAAATAAAATTGTTTTTTTAGTATATTTTTATTTTTATAATTTTAGGCGATGAGAAACAAGTCTCAATTTAATATTTTTCTTTATTTAGAACATTTATTTAACCTTGTTCTAGTTGCATAAAACATACCTACAATATTTAATTTAAGTGTTTATTTGTATTGCGTTACCGGAAAAAAATAATGAACGGTGTATATTCATATATTAAATAGATATAAACAAAGGAGGCTAATGATTTTTAATCGGAATATTGTAAAAGTTAAAGGACGGGTTTAAAATCCTGATCAGTTGAATAACAATTTAGTGTAGCGGTCGTCTTCTTGTATTAGTACGTGCCTCGGAACGATTTCTCCTGTTGTTGTGATAATAATCTATTGGAAGAAGCTTCTTTTGAGTAGATATATGTGGTTAACGTTAGGAAAAAATACTACAATTCATATTTCATAGTAATAATAACATAAGATTAACATTGTGGCCAGTAGAGGAGCAGGGTTGTGACCCTGTGCCACGACTGGCCATAAGTGTAAATAAGAATACTGGTTGTGGATTACTAGAGGAAATGAAATATTTATTAACATTTATATTTCCATTTCTTCGCTCTGGGGTCGAGACAAAGCGCGACGTTGAGTTCCGCCACGTAACACGCGATGCCTCCAGAATTCGGTGGAACGGAGTGTCTTAAAACAAGGTTCCCTCTGCTCATACTGCTGTGTGCGGCATACTGCGTTAAGCTGATTTAATTTATGTAACATTTCTTTTTTGAATATTAGAGTGTATATAAATAGTGTGGAAAGTTGTTAGTTATTAAAATAATGCTATCTTCATAAATATGTAATTAAGTCAATATGACCTCCTTAATATAATATTATTAAATCTGCCATTAATTTTCCAATTAACATTGAATTATTATTCTATATTTTTGTGTGATTTTCTTAATTGTTTTGAAAGTAAAAGTATAAAACGTCCTTCGAATGCGATTGTAAAAGTGTTGTTAGATACTATAAAAAGATATCGGTGGCAAGCTGCGTGTAATCAAATAACATCAGTTTCTTTTAAATTATAATGTTAACTATAGTACAATTTTATACACTGTATCGGTTATCTCTTAGTAACTTGGCTGTGTTCCA